>PVHX01022782.1:0-27038 GCA_004024805.1 Geosciurus inauris
AGAAGAATGATGGTCATATGGAGTATCTATGTTATTATATTCATATAATAGGTGGGATTCCATGGCTGGCCAGATGTGGGACATCTGTCTACTTTCACCTTGGTCAGATGTGGCAGAAGGTAGGTCTCCTCTTCATGCTACTGCCACCCATTCAGGTTTCTAGGACTCTTCTCTACTCTCACTGAAGGCTGGTAAATGGAGAAATTTTTTCCAGGAGGGGTCTCCATTGGAGGATGCTAAGCCATGCATTGAGGGCCAAACCAGTGTCCTTCCTTCTTACCCAAGGTAACACTTGGGCTGCTCCCTGGACCACATCCAGAAGGGCAGCTGGGTAGCTGGTGCTCATGCTTGTGGTGGCTGGAGACATCTTGTCCTTGGTATACTTCTTTCTAGAAGGCTTTCCTCATTTACTCTGCTGTTTATGGTGTCCTTGACCTAGTGTGGGGACAGGAAGAGCCTGCTCCACCAGTTTAAATCTGAGTTCCTTCACCGCATTATGCTTAGAACTGAAGAAGTTGCCACCAGCATTTCCTGGTTTCTAGTTTCCTCAAAGCAGTGGAGACTGTTCCAACTGTTAAATGAAAGAAGAAAAACACTCAGGATGGAATGATCATGGGCTCCCAGGTGGGGAAGTTCACAAAGTAATGCTTTGAGTAGTTTATTCCAGAATATTAACGATGACCTCCATGCCATTCTCCTCTTCCTGAATCTGCACTTCTATGAGGATTATTTCCAACCCAAGTTCATAACCATTATTTTGATTATAAATAGTACCAACCCTTATGATAACTCATGCAAACTAACAACATAGAATGTAATGACAAAGATTCTTTGCTTAACCAACTTTAGTCAGTCTCCTCAAGACCCTCTCTCCACAAGGACTGTAAAATCCAAACTCAAAATGGAGTCACTCTGGCTCAGGCCTGCATGTATCTGCTAACCTGCTCTTTGTGCTTCTGTGATTAATGCTTTGCTATGATTGCTTCTCACCGATGGGGGTGCAAAACCACAGGTTGCCAGACCCTCTGGCCAGTTACCTAAAGTTCCAGGAACTGAAAAGGGACATAGGAGGCATTGTCACGGTTGAACTGTAAATAACTATAGACTGAATATCGGCCAAATCCTGTTGTTCTGAGTCATGTAGCTAGCCCACCCTATAATAACCTCTGAAACCCTCACTTCGGGGTCACTCTCTGAAGGAAAGGAGAGCTGACCGCAATCGATTGGCCTGTGTGCCTATTTCCTCAATAAGCTTTGCTGCTTCTGCAGAGTTGTCTGGGCTGCACTTCTTGGGGAGAGGTGTGGGTTGGATGCAACAGGACCAGTCCATGTACTACCTATACAGTGTTAGCAAAAATCCAGCTCAGTTGAGCAAGAAGCCTCAACTCTTGACAGCTGATGCTAGATCACCTGGGCCTGTTTCAGCAAGAATTCTGCTAAATTGTTTGGCTGGCATTCCCCCGAAATGTGATGTTTCCTCTTAGGAATTTTTCATCCACAAATCTCACTCCCTACCCCAACATATTCCAAGTTTTTATTTGGCTATACATCCCTATTGTTCTGGTTATATTCAGAATATAGCTAGTTTTATACTGGTTATGGTTGGGACCTAGAACTTTCCCCTGAAAAATTTGTGTTTTGAAAGCATGATCCCCACAGCAGTAATGTTCAGAGGTGAGGTTAAGGGCAATGTTTAGGGCTGACCTCATCAGCAGAGTGCTCCATTTGCAAAATTAATCCATTGATACCTGAATGGATTACTAGGTGTTAACTGTAGGAAGGTAGGTGGTGGTTGGGTGAAGTATGTCACTGGCCTCCCCTCTGACCTCCCTTCCTTTCCCTCCCTCCCTCTCTCTCTGCTTCCGGGCTGCCATGAGCTGAGTGGCTTTCCTCCACATCCTTCTGTCATGATGGTCTGCCTCAACTCAGGCCTAGAGCAGTGGAGTTGGCCAACCATAGACTGAACTTCTGAAACTAAGCCAAAATAAACTTTTCCTCCTTGAAGCTGTCCTTGTCAGGTATTTTGATCACAGTGATGAAAAGCTGACTGCCACAATACTGGAGTGTCTCTTCCTCTGTAACTATAGTTTTTTTTTTTTTTTTTAAAATATGTCTTTACTGTTTTAACTTCTGTCCATCTCTGCCTTTTCTTAAACAGTACTAATTCATTTATTCAGTACACTGGGTACTGAGGATTTACTGTGACTAAGACACAGCCAATTTACTGTGGAGCTGCTATTCTGGTAGTTTTCTGTGTCACAGCATAGGCACAACAATGATACACTATTAATGTGAGAAAAAATTTCTAACATTTTTATTTCAGAATACATCATGGTAATAATTATTTAAGTCTGGATGAAGCATTGACTGCTTAAATAAATATATTAAGTATACTAGCAATATACTATTTATATATGAGCAGAGTGCTTTATACTATTTTATCTTACATGATTTAGAAATGAGGGCTATGTTGCCCAGACTGGCCTCAAACTCCAGGGTTTAAGTGATCCTTCTGCCTCAGCCTCCTAAGTCATGGGACTGCAGTTGCATGATACCGTGCTTAGCTTCTGCTATTTTAGACTGAACATTTTGGAAAGATCACCTGTTTCAAAGGGGTAACATTCATCTTAAAGTTATTATGACTTTTGGGGCATACTTAAGGGAAAACAATGTCCATTGTGTTTGAGTTTGTTCCTAATTTGCTATTGACAAGAAGGTTTCAAGAAAATAATATAAAATTTTTGATGTTTATGTCATTATAACTTTCTGGTTAAAGTTGCCTTAATCATACATGAATGAGTTTTTAAAGTACTTGAGAATTTAAAAGTTGTATTTTTTGATGAATTAATGTGTGTGTATTTTATTGAGGATTGAGCCCCGGAGCATTCTGACTCTGACCTAGCCCTTTTATTTTGATACAGGGTCTTTTTAAGTTGTCCAGTCTGGCCTCAAACTTATGATCCTTCCTCCTTAGCCTCCTGAATAACTGTATTACCAACACATGTCACTGTACCCAATTAACATGTTATTTTTATCAGACTATTAAAAATATAATATTGAAAGTTTTGCTTTGCACTTTGGAGTATGTAGAAACATAAGCAAAGGATTAAGACTTATTTATAGCTAACTACATAAGTTGTGGAAAAAAATAAGGGGGAACTAAATGGAATATCTTTGGTAATTTTATGGTGTCTAAGAATTAAGGATAGAAACTGCTAGGATTCATTTGGTGCCCTTAGGAACATCAAGAAGTGTGGCGAGTCTGAGACTTTACCTACTTGCAGGCTCACAAGTTAGCACAGTTTCATGAATGCTGACAGAAGACACAACTCCTGGGTTAGAGACAAAGGACTTTATTACTCATTGCAAATCAAGCAGCATGTTTGTATTTGTTCCACTTCTGCCAAAGTTCTATGGGGGTGATGTGGCGCCTCCAGGTTGTTGCTTATACATAGAGTAGAGAGCCGGCCGTGGGCTATGTGTGGACCACCATGCAAGAGTCCCACATAGCACCAGAGATGGGCCGACCTGCTGTAGCCACGGAGCCCCTCTGAGATGGGTGTGTCCTGCCAAGATGCCAATCAACCTGCTGACTGCAAGACTCCACCCTCTTCCTACATTGGTAAAGAATGTTCCATGGAAGGTCTTTGAAGTTCCCCTATATAAATAAAGCACACTCAGAGTCCATTTTGCCAGTTGCCAGAAGTCAGGAGCCAGATGTTGGAAATCAGAACCATCTGGTTGTGGGCCTGTCCTACCCCTGCGTTTTGAAACTATTTTCTGTATTCTATGGTTATTCGTCATTTTCTTTCTTTTAGTCAGCCCTTTCCCAGTCAGGGAACCTTATCCCTACCATCCACGTGGGACGAGGATGACAACATGCTGTAGCTTTATTATAGGAAAAGAACTGTGAACTTAGGAAATCCATTTTTGTTTTTTTGTACTACAGATCAAACCAAGATGCACTTTATCACTGACTTACAACCCCAGTTCTATTAGAGACAGGATATTGTTAAGTTAGTGAGGGTCTTGCTAAGTTGCTGAAGCTGGCCTTAAACTTGTGATCTTCCTGTCTCAGCCTCCCAAGTCACTGGGATTTACAAGCATCCACCACTGTACCTGGCTGAAGGGCTTTGAACTAAAAAGCATTTTGGTCATATTTTTAAATAAGAACATATGTTAGAAATTCCCTGGTGGAGAAATGCCAAGGAAGAAGCAAGGAGGTCACTTAGAAAGCTATTGTATCCATGTAGGAGATAACAAGGTGAAGAGATTAAATTTTAGATATATTCTGAAGATAGACTCAACAGGATTTGCAAAAAAGCTAGATGCAAGGTGGGAGGGAAAGAAAAGAGTCCAGTGTGACCTGGGTTTTGGACCATTTTGTTTGGAAGGATGGAGTTGGTATTTATTGCAATGTGGGAAACTATGGGAGAAACAATTTGGGATGATGGTGAAGAGTATGATACCAAGCTGGGATGAGTGTTGCTTTGAGAAACTTAAGTATCCAGGTGGACATGTCAAGTAGGTGGTTAGACACAGGAATCTGCCAGAGTCAATATCTAGATGGCATTGTAGATAAGAATGGAGGAAGTCTCTAGTAATTATATCAGAGAAGGGATCTAATTTTTAGTCCCTGAGATGCTCCAGACTTTGAGAGTAGGGAAATAGCAAAGTATTACCTACTTGCAGGCTCACAAGTTAGCTAATTAATTTAATTAGTAAAAAAGTAGAGATGCTATCTTAACTGGTATTGGTAGACAATATTCAAGACAGCCTGTCAAGCATGGTCCATTGTTCAGCTCCCAAGATTTCATGGAGAATCAAAAAAAGAAAAAAACAAAGAACAAAACAAACAAACAAAAAACCCTGAATTTTTTCTTTGATATTCTTAGTTGGCTTATTCAAGGATATAATGTCAAGGTGATCTTTTTGCTATCTGCCAACTCATTGGTTTACCCAAAAGCATATAGAAAATCCCAGACTGCCTGTCGTCTTTTTCTAGCTTTTCCTCACTCTCTTGACTCTGCCAACCAGACATACAAAAACTTCTGCATGAACCAAGAACCAAGTAGGATACCCAGAAGCTATCTACATAGCTTCCTGAATTGTCCCTTGATGACAAAGAGGTGAGAAAAGCTACCAGAACAATAGAGGAAACCAAGAGAGGGTGGCATCCCAGAAACCATGTAAAGGAAGTGTTGAGAGGGAAGGCAGGGCCCTTAGAGGCCAAGGTGGCTAAAAAGTCAGGGGAGAGGAGGGCTGAGAGCTGTGGGGACCCTGATAAGAGCAGTTCTGGAGATGAGGCAGAAGGTTCAATGAAGTGGGTTTAACAAAGCATGTGGATAGTCCTAGAAACCCTAGCCAGGGCAATTAGACAAAAGAAAGAAATTCAAGGGACATGACTAGGAAGAGCTCAAACTATCCTATTTGCCAATGGCATGATTCTATACTCAGAAGAACCCACAAACTCTACCAGAAAACTTCTAGAACTCATAAATGAATTCAGCAAAGTAGCAGGATATAAAATTAGCACTCATAAATCAATTGCATTCCTGTACACCAGTGATGAATCAGCTAAAAGAGAAATTAGGAAAACTATCCCATTCACAATACCTCAAAAAAAATTTGGGAATCAATATAACAAAAAAGGCAAAACACTTCTACAATGAAAACTATAGAACACTAAAGAAAAATTGAAGACCTTAGAAGATGGAAAGATCTCCCATGATCTTGGATAGGCAGGATTAATACAGTCAAAATGCCCATACTACTAAAAATGCTATACATTTTTAATGCAATTCCTATTGTGGTTCTGATGACATCCTTCATAAAAATAGAAAAAGCAGTCACAAAATTCATTTGGAAAAATAAGAGGCCCAGAATAGTGGACACAATCTTTAGCAAGAAAAGTGAAGCAGGAGGCATCACAACACCAGACCTGAAATTATACTACAGAGCTATGGTAACAATAATGGCATGTTTGGGCTGGTGTTGTGGCTCAGTGGTAGAGTGCATGCCTAGCATGTGTGAGGCACTGATTGCAATCCCCAGTACCACATAAAAATAAATAAATGAAATAAAAAAATGGCATGGTATTGGCATAAAAACAGACATGAAGACCAATGGAACAGATTAGAAGACAGAGACAAACCCATAGAAATACAGTTATTTCATACTAGACAAAGGCACCATAAACATACATTGGAGAAAAGATAGACTTTTCCACAAATGGTGCTGGAGAAACTGGAAATGCATAAGTAGTAGAATGAAACTAAATCTTTCACCCTGCACAAAACTCAAAGTGAATCAAGGACTTAGGCATTAGACCAGAGACTCTACCTACAAAAAAAATGTAGGGCCAACTCTTCACCATGTTGGCTTAGGAACTGAATTCCTCAATAAGATTCCTAAAGTGCAAGAAGTAAAATCAAAAACTAATAAATGGGATGGTATCAAAGTAAAAAGCTTATTCACAGCAAAGGAGGGAAACAATCAAGAACGTAAAGAGAGAGCCTACAGAGTGGGAGAAAATCTTTACCACCAGCACTCAGAGCATTTATCTCTAGGATATACAAAGAACTCAAAAACTTAACACCAAAAAAAAACCCCACAAATAACCCAATCAATAAGTGGGCTAAGGAACTGAACAGGTACTTCACAGAAGAAATATGAATGGTCAACAAATACATGAAAAAATGTTAAACATCTCTAGAAATTAGAGAAAAGCAAATCAAAACTACACAGATTCCACGTCGCCCAGTCAGATTGGCAATTATCAAGAATATAAGCAACAATGTTGGTGAGGATGTGGGGAAATGGTTCACTTATAAATTGCTGGTGGGCCTGCAGATTGGTGCAATCACTCTGGAAATCAGTATGGAGTTTCCTTAGAAAACTTGGAATGAAACTACCATTTGACCCTGTTATCCCACTCCTTGGTTTATACCTAAAGGACTTAAAATCAGCATGCTAGAGTGATGCATCCACATCAATGTTTACAGCAGCAAAATTCACACTAGCTAAGCTATGGAACCAACCTGCGTGCCCTATAATAGATGAAAGGATAAAGAAATGGAATATTACTTAGCCATAAGAAGAATGAAATTATGGCATTTGCCAGTTAATGGATGGAGCTGGAGAATATCATGCTAAGTGAAATAAGCCAGTCCCCAAACATCAAAGGTAGAATGTTCTTTCTGATATGTGGATGCTAACCCACAACCAGGGAGGGGAAGATTAGAAGTTCTCTGGACTAGACAAAGGGAAATGAAGGGAAGCGAGGGGGGATGGGAATAGGAAAGACAGCAGAATGAATCAGACATATCTTTCCTATTTTCATATATGAAAACACGACCAATGTAACTCCATATCATGTACAACCACAATAATGGGATCCTAATTGGAACAAGTTATGCATATTCTATGTATGCATAATATTTCAAAATGCACTCTACTGCCATGTAAAAAATTTATTCAAAAAAAGCATCAACATTGGTATTGGTAATTCTTTCTGTAGTATGTTCATTTTCAATATCTTGTAATTTTGCTCTTTTTTTAAAAAATTTTTTTCAGTTGTTTATGGATCTTTACTTTTTTCATTTATTATTTATATGTGGTGCTGAGGATCGAACCCAGTGCCTCACGCATGCTAGGCAAGCGCTCTACCACTGAGCTACAGCCCCAGCCCTGTAATTTTGCTCTTTTGATTAAAATTTTCTTTGCTCTAGTCTTAGTCTTATAAAATTTACTTTTTCCAAACTATGGAGATGGATGACTTGCTAATGAATTTTTAGTCCTTTTATGCTTTACTAACAACAACAACAAAAAGCATGGGTGAGGGGAATTTCAGACAACAGGTAGAAAATTTCAAGAAGCTTTGTTGAAAAATGGGCTCAAAGCAATGAATTGTAACCAGTGGGGTCAATACTACATTTATAGTTTTTTTAAGATGAGAGAATTTACAATATGTTTGTATGTTGATGGGAATAATCAATTAGAGAAGCAACACTGGTGATGTTAGGAGAGATGTGGGAATTTTCCCTTCATTATCTAATGAAACACTGATCACCTGTGACAGGAATTGTTAGTGTGTTTTGCTGCTGTGACTGAAAGACTTGACAAGAGTTTTAGAGGAGTAAAAGTTTATCTGGGTTTCAGAGGTCTCATTCTGGATAGCCGCTCTTTTCCTTGGGGCTTGTGGTGAGGCAGAACATCATGGCAAAAAAGTGTGGTAGAGGGAACACCAGGAGTCAGAGTGAACCTAAGCTCAGCTTAACAAATATATATCCCAAAGTCACACCCCCATGGACCCACTGCCTCCATCCATACTCCACCTGCCTCTAGTTACCACTTAATCCTCATCAGGCTTAAGAGCCATTGGCTTAAGGCTCTTATAACCCAACTATTTCATCTGTAAACCTTCTTGCATAGTCTCACACATGAGCTTTTTGGGGACACATATCTAAGCCATAACAGAAATGAAGTCAGAGAATGTGGGCACAGATGCAGGTAAGTAGGCAAAGGTAGTCATGAGATAGCAGGGAAGCTTTTGCAGGATAATTTTTTTAAAAACTTCCCTGAAACAGGAATAGAAGCCGTGGTCATCAGCTGAGAGAGAGAGAGAGAGAGAGAGAGTGCGAGTGTCGGGTGCAAGGTATGAATGTTGGAGGCTTTGAGGATAGAAGAGTTATAACAAGGGTCTAGGGAGATGGTAGGTGAGCATACTTGGAAGTACAGTTGGATTTTCAGGTGACACTAAAGCTTGGTAGACATATGTTAATTAACAGGGAAAGTCAGCATGGTGGAATGTTTTTCTTTTCTTTTTTTTTTTGGTACTGGAGATTGAACCCAGGGGCACTCGACCACTGAGCCACATCCCCAGCACTATTTTGTGTTTTATGTAAAGACAGGGTCTCACTGAGTTGCTTAGCACCTCGCCATTGCTGAGGCTGGCTTTGAACTCGTGATTCTCCTGTCTCAGCCTCCCTAAGTGCTGGGATTACAGGCTTGCGCCACCGCGCCAGCTGGAATGTTTTTCTTTATCCATGTTCAGTACCACAGGTGCAAAGTTAGGAGCGGACAGAGCTGTCTCATCAGGGGGGCGGGTGATGCTTGCAGAATGTGATATTGCAGACAGGGTGTTATTATTGTGAATATGAGTGTGGAGGAATGTGGACTGTGAAGGTAAAATGGATGGTGAAAAGTAAAATTAGGGGATTGTGTATGTATTGTCATTGAAATCTTTTTGAGGTAGCAGTACTAGAGAGATTGAGCTGGAAGAGAAGAGGTGATAGTCAGAAAATGATACGTTTGAAATTGAGATTAAAATAGAATTCAGCTATTTGCAATGGCAAATATGCCATAGGTATGCCCTGGGGTGGAAGGCTGAGACAGGATGCAGGGCAAGGTTAACTGAGAAGAGGAGGGGCTTAAGGAATTAAGAGCCAGAGAATTGGAAGAGCCTCCAGCATGGATTTTTGAAACTTTTAAAGCTATAACAAGAGTAACTGGTGAGTAAGGAACTAAAATTTTCACATAATGAGGAAAAAAATTCCCCTAGGGGTCTGCAGGTGATTGCAGTAAAGAGATAATGTGCTGCTGCAGAGGGCTGGGCAAAGTCCTGGTGCCACCAGGAGAATGAAATGAACTGTGAAACGTTTTGCGTGGACCAGGCACACAGTAAGTCCTCAACATTTCATTTTTTAAAATATTTTTTTTAGTTGTCAATGGACCTTTATTTTATTTATTTATATGTGGTGCTGAGAATCGAACCCAGTGCCTCACACATGCTAGGCAAGCACGTGCTCTATCACTGAGCCACAAACCCAGCCCTCCACATATTGCTTTTGAACTTCAGTTTTAGTTCTTAAGAGTAGAGAGCTTGGAAGTCATCTGTCCCATTCTAATTACAAGAAAAGTCTGAACAAACAGGAAACCAACTTTCTCTTGATCCATCAGAGAACTGAGAACCAGCTGCCCTGAAATCTGGAGACATGGGTGAATTCTGTCACAGTTGAGTCTCACCTGGAGCAGACACCGCTGGAGAAGCAAGAGGTCAGGATACTTACACGACAATTCTGATGACTTGTTTGAGGTTAAGTGTGGACTAGCATGAGGGTGAGGAACTGCTTGGGACTGCCATTTTCATGTACTAAACAATTTTTTTGCGGGAAGAAATGTGACTACTGAGAGCTTGAGATTTGAGCACAATCCAGTGTGCTCAGAATTTTTAATGTCAAACTATTTGATCTCCTGGAATAATTTTATAAAATCCTAATTACTTTTAAAAAATTAAGAATTGTCTATTTAGAACAAAAATGTGTCTTTAATAGTAGTTTTTCTTAGCAGAAAAAATAAATGTAACAAATTTACATATAATAAATTACAATCTGACTCCCTGGCAGTTCAAGGATATGCCCACATAATTGCAATATAGTGGTACATTAAGTGCCACATACAAAAAGAACATTGATTGACAATAAACTTTAAGAGATCTATTGTACATCATGATGACTATGGGTAATAACAATATATTGTATAATCGAAAGTTTCAAAGAGAGATTTTAGTTTTTCTCACCACAAAAAGGGTAAGTATGTGAAGTAATACATATATGAAATAGCTTAAGTTAGCCATTCCACAATGAATGCTTTTATCATGACATCATGTTGTATACTGTGAATATACATATTTGTTACTTGTCAGTTAAAAATAAACAAAAAGAAATTGGGATAACAGTGGCAAAACAATTACCATGAGTGTGCCCATCCCCCCTATTTACTGAAGTATTATTGACAAATAAAAAGTATATATATTTAAGGTATACAGGATGATGTTTTGATGTACATACACACTGTAAAATTAGTACAATAACCAAACTAATCAACACATTCATCATCTCACAGTTACATTTTTTTGTAGTGAGAACATTTGAGGCCCACATGAACAAATTTCAAGTGTATGATGTATTATTATTAATTATAGTGTGCTTCTAAGCTCCTTTTTTGGGAAAAAGGAAAAAAGGACTCAAGCTACCTCTCAGGAGTTAGACACCTCTTGGTATTTGCCCTGTGAAATCCATCTAGAGGCAGGATCCAATGCTGTCCCCAAATGCCTGAACACAGGTGAACACAGCCACCTGTCCAGGGGATGACTCACAGCCCCTCCATGAGGTGATATTCCTTAAAAGAGAACAGGGTAGAACTATCTTATATTGTATAATAATTTATCTGGATAAAAAGAAAAATTAATTTGAGTTTATATTCATGCATTTGCCTTGTTTATAGGCATCCAAATGTATACAACATTTATCATGCTAGCGTTAAATAATTCCCATTTGCATTGAATTTTTAAGAAAGGTGCAGTAATACTCTATAATACTGTGAGTGCTCAGAGATTTCAGTGATTCTTGTGGACAGAGGCTCCACCATTGGAGGAAACGCTAATGTACCAAAGAATCTTACTGTGCTGCCCTCTAGTGGCATACTCTTGGGTTTACAGCTACTGTACTGCTCCGTGTAGAAAGCAATTTTACACCAATTCCAATTTATAAGGGACACTCTGCTTTTGTTCCGTTGAGAGAATGCACTAGGAGTCAGAACATCAAAAATCTATTTATTTCTGTGGGAAAATAACCAAAAGCATTCAGACTCTAACAGAAGATACTGATTGAAGATTGTGGGAGCTGAATATTTTGAACCTTAGGAGATTTTCAGTGTTAGAATTTATATAATGTAGCCAGGCACGATGGCACACACCTGTAATTCCAGCACTTTAGTAGGGTGAGACAGGAGAATCGCGAGTTCAAGGCCAGCCTCAGCAAAGGCGAGGTGCTAAGCAACTCAGTGAGACCCTGTCTTTACATAAAACACAAAATAGGGCTGGGGATGTGGCTTAGTGGTTGAGTGCCCCTGAATTTAATCCTCAGTACCAAAAAAAAAAAAAAAAAAAAAGAGTTCATATAATGTTATGGATGAAAGGACACTTAAGATAATTGGAACAATTATTTTACTGTCTAGAAAAACATCTCCAAGATTTAGGTAACTTGGACAAGGTGTGGTGAATACTTTATGATTTAGGTAACTTGGACAAGGTGTGGTGGATACTTTATGATTTAGGTAACTTGGACAAGGTGTGGTGGATACTTTATGATACTTTATGATATGAGTCTACTGAAATCCAAGTTTCCTGATCCTGGAATCTTTCTTTCCTGTACCCACAGACCACAATGACACTTACAGTGGGAGAAGCCCAAGGTCCAGGATGTTAGAAAACTAACAGAGTGGAAAACTAATTTCTTTGCTTTTTGAAAGAAGGAGAGGATATATGTTCTTTCTCTTTTAGGAAAATATTATAGTTTTAAGAGACTTTTTTATAGACTCCAGAGAATTACTTCTTGACAAAACAGAAGTAGAGCAGAAAATAGGACAAATTAGGGCAGAGGAAAGTGGGGCAGAATCTGTAGGAATTACTCCGTCCATGTTTTGACCTCGTGTGCTATATTTTACTCAAAGAATGGGTTCTGAATCTGATTTGGCAAGGACATCGATTGCCCTTCTATCAGGAATCATAATGCTTATGTTGTGAACTGAATTGCATCCCTTAAAATTCAAATGTTAAAGCCCTAACCCCGCAAGTGACTATATTTAGAGATTAGGGCCTCTGAAGAGGAAATAAAAGTTAAGTGAGGCTTTAAGAGTGTGGTCTTAACCTGATAAAAGTGTGGCCTTATAGAACAGGAGGAGAGGGAGAGAGAGGTCTCCCTCTGCCTTGTGAGGGTGCATGGCGAGGCATTGTTTGTATCCCAGGAGGAGAGCCATCAGCAGAACCCAAACATGCTGGTACTCTGATCTTGGACTTCCAGAACTGAGGGAAAATGCATTTCTGTTGTTTAATCACAGACTTCTGTCCTGCCATTGCTCTAGTTCATAATCTCTGCATTGCTAGCTTGTATTATTAACCATCTAAGTCATTTCACTGCTTCCATTACTGCCCCTCTAAAGCTTTTCACATTATGGCAAGATTGAATAATCTATGATGCAAACAGATCTGATTGCAAAGGACATAGCAACCAAAACAAGGCACACAGGTTCCTCATGCTCTGGCCACTGACTCTCCTTCCAATCTCTTCTCCTGTCACCTCGGTAGCACATGTCATACTTCAGGTTTGTTTCCTGATCATACAATTCTGTTGTCTGTTCATCATACTCTTTCCTCTACCCATAAACCACTACTACAAATTGTCGGCCCTTGCCCTCCCTCCGCAAAAATAATGCCTATAACTACTCAGATTTTCAAGACTCTGCTGTGATGCCACCTCCTAAGCCTTTCTAATATTGCCTTGGGCTAACTTGGCCTTCTTTGTGTTGACAGGGAATCCTGAACATTCTTCAGCCCTTGGACCTACCAAACCTACTTCCATGTCTGTCTTCCTCATTCCATTCTCCTAGGGAGTGACCATGATAGGGCTCAGCACAATGCTTAAGTGGGACCTAAAAATGGAATCATTGAGGGTATTATAGGGCAAGTATTTAAAGTTAAAGCCTTCAAGCCAGGCACTGTGGCACATACCTGTAATCCCAGAAACATGGGAGTCTGAGGCAGGAGGATCACAAGTTCAGAGCCAGCCTCAGTAACTTAGCAAGACCCTAAGCAACTTAACAAGACTCTGTCTCAAAATAAAAAATACAATGGACTGGGGATGTGGCTCAGTGGTTAAGTGCCCCTGGGTTCAATCCCCAGTATCAAAATAAATAAATAATGAAGTTAAAGCTTTTAGTTTCTAGTTTCAATGTGTTGTGGACCAACATTTATTTTTACACACATACACACATTGCATACAGGTGTGTGTATGTGTATGTGTGTGTGTGTGTAGAACTCTAACCCCCTTAGTAGCCACTACCTTCCACAGCAGAGTAAAAAAAGACTGTTACCATATTCTGAAAATCTACAGCTCTAAGACACATTCATTTAAAGGAAAGTTACTTTGTCAAGGTCCAACTCTCATGAAAATATGCATTGTTATTTCTATTTATTCCCCATTATAAAGGGTTCCATCAGCATTCTTCTCAGTGTTCTTCCTCTTTTTCATAGTTTGTCTAATAGGGAACTGGAGCAGGCAGTAACATAGTTCGGGTGGCACTTGCAGGGGCCTGAATAACTCCTTGCCTGGGGCTCTGGAGCTCTGGTCTGGGCCGCTTCCTCATCACATCAGGAACACGTTTACCAACAAATGTTCTGATTCAGCAACTCATATCCTGGAACTAGTTTCTACTCACTAATCCAAGAATTGCATTCTTTGGTTTATATTTTTGATTCACCAACTTTGTGCACTCATCTTGGCCAGGAAATGAATCATTGTGTTCTGTAGAACACAATGGTGGGCTAATACTAGGAGTTTTGGAAATTTTCTCCTTGTGGAAATGGTGCTTTGAAAATAAATTGGCCTATCGTTTCTAAACTCGTCATGTGTTTTAAAAATGAATAGCTGTTTACTCTTCCTGGCTTTTGTGAATTAAGTATCTGTTAATTTGCTTTATCTGTGCCAGGGACTAAAATTCATCAGCGTATGCTCATGGCCAAAATAGATTTCTAATAGAAGGAAATATATGTTAATGTTATATATTTTATATAGTATAATTTGTTATACTATGTTATACATATTAATAATATTGAAACATACATATATTAATTACTGTTTCTTCTTTTCTTCTGGATCCTCCTCTGAGCATTGCCTGGCAAGACTTTTGGCTAAAATTTACTTAACTAGTCACATAGTCATTCTGGCTGCATTCATGTATTTGTAAACAGCCTCTAAGTAATTTTTATAGAAATAAAAGCAAAGACCTTTCCAGTATCAGAATGCCTACATCTAAATGAGATTACTGGTCAACAATAGTCCTATTAAATAATTATGGGGCACAGGATAAGTGGTGATGACTTTTATTCATACTTTGTGGGCTTCCCAGGCAATTGATTCCTTATCAGGCATCAGTTATGCCTTTTAGAGAGTGGTTCTCATTCTTGGATGGATATTAGCTTCATCTGGGGAGCATTAAAAATACATTCAAACTCTTCTACCAGAGATTCTAACTTCAGGGATTTGGCGGGGGTCTTCGGCATTGGTAATTTTAGAAACTGCCCTGTAGTCTTGTTTGCAGCCAGGGTTGAGACCCCCTGCTTCAGATCTTTTCTCAGTGGGGGCCAGAAGACATTTCCCAGCTCTTCCAAAATACTCGGAAGTGAGCCAGGCTGTATCCACAAGAATTAGGTCTTCTTATCTCAGTTTTCCTAAATCCTCCATTTTTTGTTGTCTTTCTTGTTAGAGATGTTTGGTTTTTCTTTCCCAACTCTTTTTGTGCCAGGTTCATATTCTGAATAACTGACCCTGGATTTTGATGCTTGACTCTCTCCCTTTATTTATTCATTAACTTTTATCAATCTTAGACTTTCAGAGCCTGCAGGATGTAAAGAAGAGTGAGATACAGCCATTGCCTTGGAAAAATTCACTACTGGTTTTATACTTTCCCTTTGAATGATTCTTTGTGTTTCCCTTATCTGTTATTAATTAATCTATCTAGTCATCAATCCATACATGAAAAAATTATTTAGTGCTTACTATACATTCGGTACTATTCTATGTGCTAGGTAATAAAATGAACAATGTAGACAAAAACATGTGTTTGTGGGGCTTGTGTCTCCAGGAGAGGTGTGATGGGACATGGAGATGAGATACTCAGCTGCCCTTCAGAGATTTCTTGACTCTGATGCTCGGAATACTGTCAGTACATATCATTCAGCCATTTGCCTTTCCAGGTATTACTTCAGCTAAGGAGCTACCTGGCTCAAGGTTGTGGCCCTTCCTAGGTACCACACAGCTAATGATGGAGGCAAAGATAGAAAGATCCAGCTATTGAAGGCCACTGTAAGGCAACTGCGATGACCATTTTAGCTCCAGAGCTCCCTGTGGGGTTGTCTGAGGGATGTTGGACCTATATTATCCAAAGGCACAATCTAATCTCTCTAATTAATATTCTCTACACTAAATGCCATCTCAGAGCCTGCTTTTGAAGAACCCAACCTGCAATAGTTGGTTGCAAGGGTGATCTAAGAGAGCCATGATTCGGGGTGCTGTACCAGGGGAAAGATCCATATGGGGGAATAATAACTACTAGGATTATGAATGCAAATAGCTCTAAGTTGAACTTAGAGCTATATCAGATAATAAAAGATGGAGAGTGATTAATAAGTAATTCCATGTGACCTTTCCATCCTTCTGGCCAAAATGGTAAGTAAAAAGCATATCACATCCAGGGGAATGGTGGAAATTAGTGCTACTGCAGCAGATCAATAGCCAGCCTACTCAATAGAATTTGCCCCAAGCTGTCATGGTAGAACTCTTCTACATCCACCACATCTAACAGAACACCCATGAACCACATTGAGCCGCACTGAGCACATGAGATGTGACTAGTGCAACGGAGAAGCCGAATTTTAAATCTTACTGAAACATTTTGAAAACTTATTTTGTTATAACAAGAATACTTAACATGGGCCTAATCCTCTGAACAAATTTTTAAGTGTACATTATTGTTGACCATGGATAAATTGTGCAGCAGGTCTCTAGAGCTGTTCCATTTTGCTTGAGTGAAAATTTATGTCTTTTGATTAGCAAATCCTCATTCCTCTCTCCCTTAGCTCCCAGCAACCACCACTCTAGTCTTTGATTCTATGAATTCGACTGTTTTAGATACTTCATAAAAGTGGAGTCATACATGTTATGGGTTGGATCTGTAATGCTCCCTAAAGTCTCATGTATCAAAGATTTGGTCTCCAATACAGCAAGGTTCAGAGGTGGTAGAAACTGTAGACAGGTGGGGCATGGTTGAAGAAATTAGGTCACTGAGGGCATGTCCTTGGGGACAATGTCTTGTCCTTGACCCCATCCTCAATCTTTCTGCTTCCCAGCAGCCATGAGCTGAGCAGCTTTCCTCCATTACACCCGTCCCCCATGATGTTTGGCCTTATCTCAGGTGCCAAAACTAAACATATTCCAAAGTAAAAAGGAACATATAGCAAAGTCTGGGTACCTTCACTCAGCTTAAACAACTGTCACCTTGCAACTGCCTTGTTTTAATCTTTCCATCACTTTCCACTTTCTATCTCCACCTCTCCATGTACCCTGATTATTTTAAAGCAAATCCCAGAATCATATCCTTCATCTGTACATTTATAAACACAGTTGAACAGATTTATTAATGTATTTCCTCATATTCATGTTGGCTTCCTGCACATTTTGACTGGTCCATAATCTTTCTGACATTTACTATCTTTTCTTTACCTTGTGTGGAATTTTGTGCTGAAAGAAAAACATAGCAACTAAATTTAGAAGATACAAAGCCAGCCAGCCTTGTTTAGTTTTCCTATTAGTTCAATTCATATTTGAGAAAAACAGCTTACAAAGTGGAACGGTGAGAGATGGCAAGTAGAGTTAAAAGAGTATTTGCATTTTTCTTTAGGGACAGGAAGAAGAGCTCTGAATCACAGGGGAAATATGAGTAAAAATGTCCAAATTCTACAATTTATTTTAGGAAAATGTTAAATAATGTTGAGATAAGACACATATAAGTCAGTTTTAGAAGGAGCATAGAGAGTTTCTAGTGTTAGGGGATTTCCTGGGGGCAATTTCCCCTGATAACAATTAAGTGAAGCCAGGACTTGAATTGGGAAATAAAATATGGATGAAAAGGAAAGGTTGATCAAAAATATGCAGCATGGTTTCATAAAGTGTGAAATATTTCTTTTGGTCATTAAAATGCCACCTTTTCATATAAGACTGTATACAGTAAATATATTAAACATCAACCTATAACATCAACCTATTTCAAAAAAAGTGCACCATATCTTCATCAGCTGGGCTGGTGGATAATTTCACTGTTATAAACTTGGATATCATTTATCGACAGTTGCTTCTTTCTGACATCTTAAACTACCACGAACCAGAGCTAATTTGTATCTTCAAAGGATCCGAGTCACAGTACTTTATTCATAAAGGTATGAGCTAAAATATTTGGAGGAACAAGTAAAATCAAATTTTCAAAGTTAAATTTACTATTTAAAAATTCATTTTGTTCTTAAGGTTTGGGAAATTTTCTGATATTAATTCATTGAAAATGTTGTGCACTCCTTTGGTTTGTATCTCTGAGCCTTCATATATTCTGATAAATCTTAAGTTTAGTCTTTTCATGTTATCCCATATGTCTTAGAAGTTCTGTTCATGGTCTCTTAATATCTTTTCCCTATGTTCAACTTTATTTTCTAGATTACATATCTTCATTGTTTTCATTGCTTGAAATTTTGTCTTCCAATTGGTCTAGACAATTATTGATGCTTTCAATTGAATTTTTAATTTGGTTTATTGATTCCTTCTTTTTGAGGATTTCTGATTGATTCTTCTTCAGAATCTATATGTCCTTGTTGAAATGATCTTTCACTTCTTGTATTTTCTTGCTGATTTTATTTTTTATGTCATCTTTTACCTCATAGATCAATTTAACCATGATCTTTTTTAATTCATCTCTGAAATTTTCTCTACTGTGGTTGTCAAGGTTATTTGGTATGGTTTGTTCCTTTGCTTTTTCATATTGTTTGCATGTCTATCCATATATCTGAATGGATTTGATGCTGTAGAGTTTCTGCTTATGGGTTTATAATCTCATTCTATGTTACTAGTACTTCCCAAATTGGGGGGAAGCCCAGTGTTACCCAGTGATAGCAACACTGTATGCAAATAATATCTAGCAGTAGACTAGGTCCTTAGTTCCTATTTTGATAGCTAATGTTGGTGTGATATGTAGAGACAGTGGGATCAGCAATTTCCATCAATAAATACAGTACATAATCACGTATTATGTCTGGCTTAAAATCAAACAATAGGCGTTATCTATGCCTTCCACTGTATTAATTGTTGCTGTGACATTGGTGGTAGGAGTAGACATTATATGCCTCAATTAGTATTAAGAAGTGTTAAGGATAGAGTTAAGTATGTGTAAAGAGATAAGAGTGTAGAAAAGTGTTTGCAATCTTAAAGGGTGAATAGGGCAGATGCAGTGGTAACTTAGGATATGTTGTTAGTTTCAAATGGTACAAAAAAATAGAAGAATATAGAGGAGGAGAGAGAGAATGGAATTTGTGTGTCAGGAATAGAGAAGGAGGCAAGGGAGATAAAGTAATGATAAAGATGATACAAAACAAAATCAAATAAGCTAATCATAAACCCTAAATCTCAAAATACAGAGCATGGAAAAATAACCCCTTTGGAAAAAAATCCCCCAAAACACAAAAACTAAATCAGCAAGAAAAAAATGAAAAAAATAAAAGAAGAAGAAAAGAAGAAAGAAAACAAGGTTAGAAATGAGGAAAGAGAAGCAAATATGAATATGTCCTTGAATCAGTCAGTACACATTCAAATAAAACAAAAATCCAATATGGAAATCCTAAGGCAAAAAGCAAAAAGTAAAACAGAAGTACTGCCACAACACACAAGCTACAATAACAACAAAAAAGAAAAATCTTGGTGAAATATTAAGAAATTAAGGAGTTGTATGCACTATGGTGAACAAATAGTGAGTGTATGAGTTTACTGACTGTGCCCACCTGGTTTTCTTTTCATTTCTTCTTGAGGTATGATCTATGCTTGCAAGCATGGGCCATGGGTTGTGCATCCTTCCTTGTGTTGTGTTGCTTACCTTGTTGAAGGTTGTAGTTTAAGACTTCCTAATTTTCCTTCTTGAAAGATTAGTGTGGATGGGCTGGGCTGCAGGCCTGGAGATGAAGTGGCAAGTTGAAGAAGCTGGGTTATAGGCGAGTGGTAAAGCAGCTGGCCTTGTCTGAGTGGCAGGTGGATCAGAGCCTGATCCTGGATCCTGGGGGCCTGCTGGATGAGGTGGGTCTGGCAGTGAAGTGGTGTCCAGGGCCCAACCACCTTGGGGTTCCAGCTGGTCTTCGCCAGGTGGGTCAGGACTGGGCACTGGGACCTGCACACCAATTGCAAAGCTATATGCTGGACAGGGCAAGTCTGGCAGCTAATGGGTCTGTGGGGCAAGTTAGGGTCCCGGCCATATGGGGCAGGGCAGGGAGTGGGGAGCAGTTGTTCTGTGTCTAGTGGATTGAGGCTGGATGCTAGAACCTGAAAGCTAGTGGTAAAGCTGTGTGCTGGGCCAGGTGGGTCTGGTATCAAAGTAGAGGACAAGGCATGGGACTAGTCTTAAAGCAATGGGCTTGGTTGGGAACAAGGGAGGGGTTGGGAAACTGGAGACTGGGGAGCTGAAGGGCCCTGTTGGTTTCTGTGGACAGGTGAATGACGGGCTGGGGAGGGAGTCCAGGACCAGGCTGGTGCCCAGACCTGGAGAGTGCTGGCCAGGTGGGCCCAGAGGAACCCTGTAGGTGCCAGACTAGCTGGCTAGGCAAGCTGTGAGCAAAATGCCCTTATGTCCTCTTCCAACCTTTTGACCCACTATAGCTGGCTTCATCAGTCCCCCCCATGAGCTGCAGGACTCCCTGAGCTTGGAAGCCTGGCTCTCTCCAGCCTCTCTAACCTGTATTCCCCCTGGTGAAATGCTCCCAGTTTCTGACTTTCCACAGGTTTTCTAGGCTTAGACAGGTGCTAACGCAGGATCTGGGTTTCCAGTTTCCGGAAGCTCTGCCTCACTGCAGTCCCAAGATGGCCCCTGGATGGCAGATGATTGATAAACTCAGGCGAGGTTTTTCTTTTCTTATATCCCATTAATGAATCAAACCATCTCTGATTTGTCTAGGGCAGCCTGTCCCTCCAGTCTCAGGAATTGTCACTCTAATCCTTGGGGCGACATGGTATTCCCAATGTTTGAGTTCTGGGTACCCGAGCTAATGGAAATGCTGCCTCACACTAATCTGCCATCTTACCTCCCTATTGTCTTCTTTTTATTTTCTGTTTCATTTATCTCCTCTCTGATAATGTTTCTTTCCTTTTACTAATTTTTATTTTTTTATTTTTTAGTTCTTTTGTATGTAGTGATAAGTTGTTTATTTGAAATCCTTCTGCTTTTGGGGAGGATATAGGCACTGATTGCTATAAACTTCCCTCTTAGTGCTGTCTTTGCTGTATTTCATAAGTTTTGTTATGTTGGGTCTTCATTTTCATTTGTTTCAAGAATTTTTTAAATTTCCTTGATCCATTGATTATTTAAAAGTAAATTGTTATATATATATGTGTGTATATACATATATATGTCAGAAAAGATAATATTAGTTAAATTTTTTAAAAAATTATTGAAATTTGTTTTGTTGCCTTTCATAGATCAGACCTGAAGAAGGTTCCATGTGCTAATGAGAAAAATGACTAAAACAACTTTTGATAGTCAGAACCAGATATTCTAACTCTATATCAGGTCCCCTATATCAGGGTCCCCTCATCTGACAGATTCCCTTTTTGCAGGTCTGGATATATTTGTACCCATAAAGAATACGCAGTGCAGAATTAAGGTCCTAGCAAAGAATAACATGATAGAAGGCTCTCAGCTTTCAAATCCTAACTGTAATATCACATTCAACTATTTGAAGGACAGATTCTGTCATATTAGCATTTCCATGCCATTAATCCACAGTATTGTGACCTTTCAAGAGTTCTAACTTCATTGTGTATAGCTTATTTCTACTATTCAACATCTCATTTTATTATCATTATAAATCATGCTTGTTTTTTTTAATGGACTTTAGTTTTCAGATTGCCATGAATTAAAAACAAACAAGCTATCTTTCACAAGAGTTATAACAGTTCCCTATGAAGCCTAATAAGAAGAAATTACAATTGGTGAAAGAGCATAGTAAATATTCTTAACTATTTTCAACTACTCTTTACCCAGCTTGGAATTTGGAACTATTTCTCAGTATGATATATATATTTGTATACACAGGGACCTGCCTATCTTTGTAAGGACAGATGTAAGATGTAAGATCAAATTTTAGAAGTCATCTCATGTTTCAAATTTTAGAAGTCATCTCATGTTTCACCTGACTTAAGCCAATGAGAAAAAACCCAAAACAATGAAGTAATTAGAAGGAAATTCTGAGATATGCAGGTTTTTGGGAGAATTTACCTAGAGGGCTTTGAAGGACAAAGAATGACAGAAACTAGTTAACACTTGTCTATTGTTTTATTCCTTTTGCATAACTCAAGTTCATTTTAACTTGATCTGTCTTCATTCTTCTATTGAAGTATTTTGTCATTTTGGCCTTTCTTTAATGCCCTTCTCTTTAAAAGTAAGAAAATATTTGATTTCCATATTGAATCTCTTCAGGAGATCAGCAATTTAATAGAGCAGCAGGCTATTATTATAGACCTATAGCAAGACTTCTGCTGATTGTGGACATTCAAGAAGTAGGTAAAGGCTGAAGACTATTCAGACAGCTCATGGATAATAGTAGCCTCGGTGGAGCCTTCCACAGGTTGCTAGACATGTCAGTGATAACTAAGGATTGCTGGGCACAGTGTCACATGCCTATAATCCCAGTGACTTGGTGGGCTCAGCAGAAGGATGGCAAGTTTGAGTCCAGCCTCAGCAACTTAGAGAGACCTTGTCTCAAAATAAAAATTAAAAGGACTGGGGATGTAGTTGAGTAGTAGAGCACCCCGGGTTCAATCCCCAGTTTAAAAACAAAAACCAAAAAACCTAAAAGCAACCAAAACAAAAACAACCAAAGAATCAAAAAACTTAAACCCTTAAGAACAGTAAACCATTTTGGAAGTCCATCTTTACTCCAGTAAAAGCATGCCATATTTCCATTTCTATAATCTATTTCATATGTTTAGTGCCTGAGTTAAGCAATTCTCAAGTGCTCTATGGACACTTATGGGTCCTTTCCTAGGGACAAAATGTAAGCGATCTCTCGTTCCTGAGAACTCTTCTTAGTGGTTGGTATCAGAGAAATTTTGCATGAAGTCTTCCAATCTCACCATACATGGGTTGGTATATCTTTCTCAAATGCTGGTTCACCATCATGCAGACCAGTATAAATATTGTCTCAGGGAGAAGCTTGGCATAATGCACAGTGTAACTGGCAACAATCCAGAGACAATGAAACAAATTACAAAGCTGCCTTTGGGTGTTTATCACACATGGTAACTATGTGTGTATCAAGAAAGAATGAGAGGGAACATAAGACTCTTAAAATATCATTTTATGTATTGAGGTATTTGGAGACATAGATAACTATCATGGATCAAATTTTAAAATCATTATATAAATAATGCTTAAAGAAGTGATTGTGATCAGGAAGATTGGAGAGTTATTTTGCCTAGATACTGTTTTCATTAAAGACTCAAAAATGCTGTTGCTATTTAACAACATCCATTGGAAGTTATTGGATTGACCATTTCTTATCTTCATTTAAACATATATATTCAATGTGTTACTTTGGAAGTTTTAAGCTAGACAACAAAATATGAGATATTACCCACTATATTTTAAGACAGATTTTGTTTAGCTTAATGTTGAAATATACTAACATTTATGTTAAAATTAATCAAGACCTCAGCAAAGTAAGAATAGAATGAAACTTTCTCCTCTTGGTAAAGAACATGTATAAGAATCCTATAACCAACATCATACTTAAGGTGAGAAACTAGATGCTATCTCACTAATATCAGGAACATAGAAAGGACGTCCCTTTACACTACTCCTGTTAAATATTGTACTGTAAGTCCTAGTTAATACAGTAAGACAAGAAAAGGAAATCAAGGTTGTACTGAGTGGGAAGGAAGAAGTACAACTGTCTTTGTTTGCAGATGACATGATCAAATGTAGAAGATCCTAAACAATCAACAAAAATTTCTGGAACTATTAAGCAATTATAGCAAGGTTGCAGGATATGAGGTTAAATGTAAAAACTCAATTGTTTTCATGTATACCAGCAGTGAACAATTGGAAAGTAAAGTTGAAAACACAATACCATTGTGTTTTCACATGCACACACATACAGGGAAATGGGTATAAATCTTACAAAACATGTCTAAGATCTATGTGAGAAAAGCCCTGATGAAAGAAATCAAAGGTCTAAATGAATAGAGAAATACTCCATATCCATATACAAGGAGAGAAAGAATCAATATTATCAAGATATCAGTTCTTTCCAACTTAATTTATAGATTCAATGCAATCCCAATCAAAATTTTGACAATATGTGCATATTGATAAACTGATTTTAAAACTTATGTGCAAAGGCAAAAGTTCCAGAATAGCAAACAAAATATTTTTGAAGGAGAAGTCAGAGAACAGATATGATTGAACTTCAAGATTTGTTACAAGCTACAATAATCAAGACAGTGTGGTATTAGTGAAAGAATAGAATAGATCAGTGGAACAGGATAGGGGATCTGGAAATAGACCCACACAAATACAGTCAACTGATTTTTGACAAAGAACCAAAGCAATTAGATGGACAAAAGACAATCTTTTCAACAAATGGTGCTGGAAAAACTGAATATCTATATGCAAAAAAAAAAAAAAAAAAGACAGATCTTGTACCTTTCACAAAAATTAATTCAAAATGAATCATAGATATAAATGCAAAATGCAAAACTATGAAAGTTTCAGAAGATAACAGAAAATCTAGGTAACTTTGGGGTTGGTGATGTGTTTTTACACACAATGCCAAAAGCACTGTCCATGAAAGAAAACTGGAGGAGTTGGACTTCATTAAAAACTTCCACTTTGTGAAAGACACTTTTAAGAGAATGAAAAGACACGTGCCAATTTGAGAAAATCTTTGCAAAAGACATAGTTGATAAAGAGGATATTTTATGTATATATACATATATATCCTCAATATACGAAGAAATCTTCAAACTCAACAATAAGAACAAACAACTCAATTAACATATGCAAAATAACTGAACAGATACCAAAGAAGATAAACACACAGGAGACCTTGAATGTCTTTTGTCATTTAGCAGATTGCAAATTAAAACAATAATGAGATATCATTATAGACCTATTAGAATGACCAAATCCAGAATACTAAGAAAATGAAATTTGGGTGAGGATGTGGAGCAACAGAAACTCTCACTCATGGTTGATGGAAATGAAAAATACTACTTCAGAGGACAGTTTGGCAGTTTCCTACAAAACTAAACATATAATTAATATATAATCCTGCAATCCTTTTCCTTGGTATTTACCCAAAGGAGCTGAAAATTTATGCCTGCACAAATTCCTGCACATGAATGTTTACAGCAGCTTTATTCGTAACTGCCAAAATTTGGAAGCAACTGGTATGTTCTGCAATAGGTGAATGAATATCAGGTACATTCATACAATGAAATATTATTTAGTGATAAAAGGAAAGGAACTACCAACCATGAAGACAGAGAAACCTTAAATGCATATTGCTAAGTGAAAGAAACCAATCTGAAAAGGCTACATAATGTATGATTGCTTACTATATGACATTCTGTAAAAGCAAAAACTAAGGAAAGAGTAAAAATATGTCATTTTTGTTTCCCAAGAGGAAGGGAGGAATGAATAGGTGGAGTAAAACTCATTTGTGTAATATAGTAATGGTGAATACATGTCCTATATTTATCAGAATCCATGGAATGTACACCAAGAGTGAACCCTACTGTAAATTATGGACTTCAGTTAATATTGATACATCAATAATTCATGAATTATAACAAATTCATGACACTAATGCAAGATGCCAGTAATAGGGGAATATGTGTATGTTGGGGTGGAGAAGGTGATAGGAGGTAATTCTCTGTTATCTCTACTCAATTTCCTGTAAAACCTAAAATATTTATCAAAA
Source organism: Geosciurus inauris (assembly GCA_004024805.1). NCBI lineage: Eukaryota > Metazoa > Chordata > Mammalia > Rodentia > Sciuridae > Geosciurus > Geosciurus inauris. Next base: position 25,841 of record PVHX01022782.1, read on the forward strand.
TATTTATAATAGAGTAACAAGAATGTGCTGGGTGCAGTGGTGTACTCCTGTAATCCCAGCCACTAGAGAGGCTGAGACAGGAGGATTGCAAGTTCAAGGCCAATCTTGGCAACTTAGCAAAACCCTGTCTAGCAAAACAAACAGGCCTGGGATGTAGCTCAGCACCCCTGGATTCACTCCTAGCACCACAAAATAAAATAAACTGCAAGAGTGTAAGATTTCTTTTCACTTGAAGATATGTTATAGAATCTGAACATTATGTATTGGACATTATGTATTTCTTAACCTTTTTAGAAGTACTTTTTCTGTGGAATTTACTGATTGATTTTTTTTTCTTCCCCAAATTATTTATTTATTTATTTATTTATTTGTTTATTTGCATTTTATTTTATTTTATTTTATTTTTGAGATAAGGGGAAAACTTTTTTTAAAAAAATTTTTCTCAAAAGTTGCATTTTAATACATGTTATCAAACATAACAGAAAAAAACATTTTCAGAAGCTGTACACACTATTCACTGAAAATATTTGTTGAGGCAAATAGAAAAAATATTGTTACAATCATAATTTTTCTAACTTTGCACAAAATTATAAGCATATTACATTCTTCATATTAAACATCTTTATATGCACTTTCAATGAACAGTATATATATATATATATATATTTATATATATTTTTTATCAACCATCTTTACTATACCCATTTCCCTTTCCTCTCCCCTGCCTCCCCCATGTCACGTCCAGTGTTTCTCTATTTCTCTTATGTTTCCCATTCCCACCTCCCTTATTCATCAGCATCCACTAATCAGAGAGACCATTTGGCATTTGGTTTTTTGGGATTGGCTTACTTCACTTAGCATAATGCTTTCCAGTTCCAAAACATCCATTTGCCTGCAAATGCCATAATTTTATTCTCTTTTATTGCTGAATAATATTCCATTGTGTATATGTACCACAGTTTCTTTGTCCATTCATCTATTGAAGGGCATCTGGGTTGTTTCCACAGTTTTGCAATTGTGAATTGTGCTGCTATAAACATTGAAGTGGCTGCTTTACTGTAGTGTGCTGTTTTTAAGTCTTTAGGGTATAGGCCAAGGAGTGGGATAGCTGGGTCAAATGGTGGTTCCATTCCAAGTTTTTAAGCAGTCTCCATACTGCTTTCCAGATTGGTTGCACCAATTTGCAATCCCACCAGCA
>PVHX01022783.1:0-27022 GCA_004024805.1 Geosciurus inauris
TTGGGTCTCTGGTCTGATTCCCAGGTCCTTGATCCACTTGGAGTTGAATTTTGTGCATAGTGAGAGATAGGGGTTTAGTTTCATTTTGCTGCATATGGATTTCCAGTTTTCCCAGCACCATTTGTTGAACAGGCTATCTTTTCTCCAGTGTACGTATTTAGCTCCTTTATATAGTATAAGGTAACTGTATGTAAGTGGGTTTGTCTCTATGTCTTCTATTCTATACCATTGGTCTACACGTCTATTTTGGTGCCAGTACCATGCCATTTTTGTTACTATAGCTTTGTAGTATAATCTGAGTTCTGGTATTGTGATGCCTCCTGCTTCACTCTTCTTGCTAAGGATTGCTTTGGCTATTCTGGGTCTCTTATTCTTCCAAATGAATTTCATGATTGCCTTTTCTATTTCTATAAGGAATGATGTTGCGATTTTAATTGGGATTGCATTGAATCTATATAGCGCTTTGGGAAGTATGGCCATTTTGACAATATTGATTCTGCCTATCCAGGCGCATGGGAGATTATTCCATCTTCTAAGCTCTTCTTCAATTTCTTTCTTCAGTGTCTTGTAGTTTGCATTGTAGAGGTCTTTCACCTCTTTTGTTAAGTTGATTCTCAAGTATTTTATTTTATTTTGAGGCTATTGTTAATGGCTAGTTTTCCTAATTTCTCTTTCACAGGGTTTATCACTGATGTATAGAAATGCAATTAATTTGTGGGTGTTGGTTTTATATCCTAATATTTTGCTGAATTCACTTATTAGTTCTAAAAGTTTTCTGGTAGAATTTTTTGGATCCTCTATGTACAGAATCATGTCATCCACAAATAATGATAGTTTGAGTTCTTCTTTCCCAATTTGTATCCCTTTGATTTCTTTTGTCTGTCTAATTGCTCTGATTAGTGTTTCAAGGACTATGTTGAATAGCAGTGGTGAGAGAGGGCATTCCTGTCTAGTTCCCATTTTCAGAGGGAATGATTCCAATTTTTCTCTATTTAGGATGATGTTGGCCTTAGGTTTAACATAGATAGCTTTTACAAAGTTAAGGAATGTTCCTACTATCCCAAGTATTTCTGGTGTTTTGAGCATAAAAGGGTGTGGTATTTTGTCAAATGCCTTTTCTGCATCAATTGATAAAATCATATGATTCTTATCTTTAAGTCTATTGATGTGATGTATTACGTTAATTGGTTTCCTTATGTTGAACCAACCTTGTATCCCTGGAATGAACCTCACTTAATCATGGTGCACTATTTATTTGATATGTTTTTGTATGCAATTTGCCAGTATTTTATTGAGAATTTTTGATCTATGTTCATCAGGGATATTGGTCTGAATTTTTCTTTCTTTGATGTGTCCCTGTCTGGTTTTGGAATCAGGGTGATTCTTGCCTCATAGAATGAGTTTGGAAGGGTTCCCTCTTTTTCCATTTCATGAAATATTTTGAAGAGAATTGGTATTAATTCTTCTTTGAAAGTCTTGTAGAACTCAGCTGAGAATCCATCTGGACCTGGGCTTTTCTTTGTTGGAAGGCTCTTGATGGCATCTTCTATTTCCTTGCTTGAAATTGATCTGTTTAAGTTGTGTATGTCCTCTTGATTCAGTTTGGGTAGGTCATATGCCTCTAGAAATTTGTCGGTGTCTTCAGGGTTTTCTATTTTACTGGAGCATAAATTTTCAAATAGTTTCTAATTAGCCTCTGTATTTCAGTAGTGTCAGTCGTGATATTTCCTTTTTCATCTCAAATTTTAGTAATTTGAGTTTTCTCCCTCCTCCTTTTAGGTAGGCTGGCTAAGGGTCGGTCAATTTTGTTTATTTTTTCAAAGAACCAGCTTTTTGTTTTGTCAATTTTTTGAATTGTTTCTTTTGTTTCAGTTTCATTTATTTCAGCCCTAAATTTGATTATTTCCTGTCTTCTATTTCTTTGGGTGTTAATTTGTTCTTCCTTTTCTAAGGCTTTGAGACAAAGAGTTAATTCATTTATTCATTGACTTTTACTTCTTCTAATGAATGAGTTTAGTACTGTGAACTTTCCTCTTAGCACTGCCTTCATGGCATCCCAGAAATTTTGACATGTTGTATCAGAGTTTTCATTTGCCTCTAAGAATTTTTTTTATCTCTTCCTTGATGTCTTCTGTTATCCATGCATCATTCAATAGCATATTATTTAGTTTCCAGGTGATGGAGTAGTTTCTGTTTTTCAATCTGTCATTGATTTGTAATTTTATTCCATTGTGGTCATATAGGATGTAGGGTAGATCTCTATTTTTTTGTATTTGCTAAGACTGGCTTTGTGACATAAAATATGATCTATTTTGGAAAAGAATCCATGTGCTGCTGAGAAAAAAGTGTATTCGCTCGTTGATGGATGGAACATTCTATATATGTCTGTTAGGTCTAAATTGTTGATAGTTTCATTGAGATCTATGGTTTCTTTATTAAGTTTTTGTTTGGAAGATCTGTCCAATGGTGAGCGAGCTGTGTTAAAGTCTCCAAGTATTATTATGTTGTGGTCTCTGATTCTTGTATTTGAGAAGGATTTGTTTGATATACCTAGAAGCCCCATTATTTGGGGCATAGATATTTATGATTGTTATGTATTCTTGATGTATGACTCCCTTAAGAAGTATGAAATGACCTTCTTTATCTCTTTTTACCATCTTTGGTTTGAAGTCCACTTTATTTGATATGAGGATGGAAACTCCTGCTTATTTGCGGGATCCATTTGAGTGATATGTTTTTTCCTACCCTTTCACTTTCAGACTGTGGATGTCTTTTCCTGTGAGATGAGTCTCTTGAAGACAGCATATTGTTAGGGATTTTTTTTTTTTTCATCCAGTCTGTCAGTCTATGTCTTTTAAGTGGTACATTTAGGCCATTTACATTCAGGGTTATTATTGAAATATGATTTGTAATTCTGGTCATTTTGGTTTGTTTTTGGTTTTTACCTTGAGTTGTTTTCTCTTTTGAATGGTCTTTCCTCTAGTGTAGTTCCTCTCTTTGTAAATTTTCATTGTTGGTTATCATTTCCTCCTTGTGGAATATTTTGCCAAGAATGCTGTGTAGCGCAGGCTTTCTTGCTGTAAATTCTTTTAACTTTTGTTTAACATGGAAGGTTTTTATTTTGTCATCAAATCTGAAGCTCAAGTTTGCTGGATATAGGATTCTTGGTTGGCATCCATTGTCTTTCAGGGCTTGAAATATGTTATTCCATGATCTCCTGGCTTTTAGGGTCTGGGTTGAAAAATCTGCTGTGGTCCAAATTGGCATTTCCTTATATGTAATCTGATTTCTCTCTCCTGTGGCCTTTAAAATTCCATCCTTATTCTGTATGCTAGGCATTTTCATTATAAAGTGACTTGGTGTAGATCTGTTGTAATTGTGTACTTTTGGTGTCCTGTATGCCTCTTGTATTTGATTTTCCATTTCATTTTTCATATTTGGGTAATTTTCTGATATTATTTCATTGAAAAGATTGTGCATTCCTTTGGTTTGAAATTCTGTACCTTCTTCTATCCCAATAAATCTTAGATTTGGTTTTTTGATGCTGTCTCATATTTCTTGTATTTTCTGTTCATGATTTTTATGACCTTCACTATATGATCATGTTTATTTTCAAGATTGTATATCTTATCTTCATTATCTGAGATTCTGTCTTTCAGGTGATCTAGTGTGCTGATGATACTCTCTATTGAGTTTTTTATTTTGTTTATTGTTCCCTTCATTTCAAGAATTTCTGATTGGTTTTTTTCATAATTTCTAGCTCTTTCTTAAAGTAATCTTTTTCTACTTGTAATTGCTCTCTTATCTCTTTGTTAGAATGATCGACGGTTGCCTTTATTTGCTCTCCTATTTCTTTGTTCGATTGATCAATTTTTGCTTGTAATTGTTCACTTATTTCATTCTTTAGTTCACTGATCATTTTATTTATGTATATTCTGAATTCTTTCTCTGACATTTCATCAACTGTGCTGTCAATGGATTCTGTTACAGTGGTATCCAGGTTTATTTGGGGCACTTTCTTCCCTTGTTTATTCATGTTGATTGTGTATCTTCCTTTCTTGAAATACCAGTCTGAGGTATGGCAGCTTCTATCCTATAATCTTGTATTGACACTCCAAATTACCTGTGTCTCACCTTGGAGCTACTTCTGTTCCCCCAGTGTCCCCAGATGGGCACTTCTGCCACTAAAGTTGGTGGGAAAGGTAGTGGATGTACCTCTAGAGGGCAGTGGGAGTGGCCTTGGCTGGGCTCCTGAGTCGGCCCTTGAGGGCTGTTTTGCCCCTCTCTTGTGCTCCTGCTGGTGAACAGGAATTCTAGAGCAGAACTGGAGGCGGGTCCAGGTCTCACTTAGGCAGGGTCACAAGCTGGAGAGTGTATGTGGGACCCTTATAGTGAGTGTGAGTTCCCCTGGGGCTGAAGGCTAGCAGGCTCTGGTCTGCTTTCAACTGGGCACTCTGGCATTCCCTAAGGGTGGTTTTGGGCCTTCTGTCTCACCTGGCCATAGGAACTCTGGAGCGGAACTGAGGCGGTCCCAGAGTGCACTTGGGTGGGGCATCTTCACACTGGGAACTCTGCAGGCCACTCTTACCCTGGGTGTGCCTTCCTCTGTAGCTGGTAGCTTTCAGTCCCTGGTCAACCCTTAGTTGGACAGCCATGGAGTTTCCTGAGGGTGTATCTGGGCCCTCTGTGGTTCCTGCTGATCCACAGGAACTCTGGAGCAGAACTGGGGTGGGCCCAGGCTGCCCTTAGGTGGGACTGCCTCACACTAGGGTCTCTGCAGGGACTCTTACCCTGAGTTTGGGCTCCCCAGTGGGTAGAGATAGCAGTCCTTGGTCTCTTGTTGGCTGGACACCCATGGAAGTTCCTGAGGGCAGATCTGGGCCCGCTGTGGCTCCTGCTGGTCCACAGGACCTCTGGAGCAGAACTGAGGCAGGCCCAGGCCACCCTTGAGTGGTGCTGCCTCATGCTGGGGTCTCTGGACTGACTCTTACACTGAGTTTGGGCTCCCCAATGCCTAGAGGCTAGCTGTCCCTGGTCTCCCATTGGCTGGACACCCGTGGGGTTTCCTGAGAGCGGATCTGGGCCCTCTGCAGTTCCTGCTGGACCCCAGGAACTCTGGAGCAGAACTGGGGCCTGTCTTTGATATTTCTTCGTTACGTAATGGTATATTGGAACTCAAAATTGATCCAAGACAGTAAAAACATACCCCCGCCCTGATTCAAAATGCTACCTTAATATTTTACACTCATATTTATACAAAATGTATTCTCTGGCTCTCTGTATTCTTTCACAATTTTATCTGTCCTTGCACCCACAATGTGATATTAATTATTAATATTATTATCACCATGGAAGCCACATGTATACTTAAATTATAATAAAATAAACCCTGTTCATTAAGTCTTTTTTTAAGATTAATAATTTTGTTCCATTTAATCATCCAGATGAAACTAAGAATTTAATAATCAAGTTCCATGAAAAAATTCATTTTGGTTTTTACTAGAAAGGTGCCTCTTAATTTAATTTAGAGAGAATACCCATCCTCGCAATACTTAATCTTTCAGGGGTATATTTTTCATTCAATTTTTAGTTGTACTCTAAATTTTATTGAGCATGTTTAAGTACATCTTAAACATTTCTAATTAAATCTGTTTTGATGTTTCCATCATTAATCTATTCTTCTTTCCCTCTTTGCCAGTTTGTTAATGTTTGTGGTATAAAGAAATAATTGTTTGATAAATGTTATTAACTTTTCCTATTTCTAATGGTTTTTACTCTTTGGCTGTCAAGATATACAATCATATATATATATATTCATAGGCAAACATAAACAAGCATTTTTCTATTCAGTAAATAAGTACCTGTGATGTACCACAACAGAACACACATCCCTAATCATATACACTGATTATGCATTTTTATTTTCTTCATAATGGTTATTTCTTTTCCATATTACCTGATTTAAACTTCTTGATTATAATACTAATATTGTCATATCATAAAACTTTGTCTTTTCTTACTCAATAATGTCAGTGCTTCCGGTATGTTTTACCAACATTTTTAAAGAGGAATGGAAGAATTTTGTCAAATGATTTTTTTCTTTTACATTTTTTGAGATTCTTTATTTTCTCCTTTGGACATGACAAATGGTTCTTCAAATTAAGTTTCTAATGTTAAAATTATGTTTGATTCCTGGAACAAATTTTTCTTGGTCTCCTGTTCTCTCTCACCTGCTTTGCTATCACATGGAACTGGATTCTTCCTCCAGATTTTTTCTGATATTTGCTTACATGACTTTTGCAAAATTGATCCTAGTAGATCATTGAAAAGTAGTCTTTACTATTTTTTAATATTTTATTCTCTCATTTACCATTTATTTTTAAAAGATGAAATTCAGCAAGTTTGATGTCACTAATGTCTTGGCACAATCCCTAGAATTCCACTCTATTTATTATGCTCTGTGTCTTTTTAAAAAAATTCTGTAATTCTATTGAAACTGTCATATGATAATCAAGATAATTACTAAGATTAAAAATTGAACATCTATTTTCCCATTTTATTGTATTTTCAAGCAAGCATTGGCTCCATCTCAATATCTTATTAAAATCTTATCCAAAATTTATCTATACTCTAGCCAAGTGCAGTGGCACATGCCTGTTATCCCAGCACTTTGGGAGGCTGAGACAGGAGGATTGTGAGTTCAAAGCCAGCCTCGGCAATGGTGAGGTGCTAAGCAACTCAGTGAGACCCTGTCTCTACATAAAACACAAAATAGGGCTGGGGATTCGGCTCAGTGGTCGAGTGCCCCCAAATTCAATCCCGGGTACCACAAAAAAAAAAATCTGCACTCTGTTCTTGGAATATTCTTTAATGTAAATAAATTTCTACTTACAAAGTAATAAAAACATGCCAGCATATTAAATATATTTAGAATGCTCTTTTAAAATTAATTTAATAAGTTATAATGATACATGTAACATACACATGTGGTAGCAAACTTTAGTGCACAATATATGACAGACAATTTATTAAACACTGATTAACTTTCTATAGAACTTAGTCTTTAGAGCTAATTGGCATATGTGTTAATGAACATTCATGGTTATAAACGACTTCTCTGTGGTGTGAACTCTTAGGCTCTAGCATCCCAGTTTCTTTTGTTTGTTCACTGATGCTTTAGCTCAAATTATTTTCTTTTCATTGGTGTTGAATTTCTTTAGTTTGAATTTTCTGACCTAAGAATTTTGGCACTTAGGTAATGGTAACTCAAATTTAACCAAAGGGCCATGGGTAAGCTCAAACCACAGGACTGGCCAACTATGATCCTGATAACACTCAGTTTCTGTCTTTCTTTTTCTTTTCTTTCTTCCAAGATGAGATATATTTATGCCACTATATGTTTGTATTTACCTTTATTTTTTCTAAAATATTCTCTCCTTATACCATCTCTTTAATGATATTTTCATTTTTTAAAACTTCCTTTTACTTCTTTCTTATTTTACCTCTTTTTCCTGGATTTGAACATTGTAAGCACTATGTGGTAAGATCTAATTTTGAAAAATTCCTATATGAAAATATTAATGAGGTATAAATTAAAGAATAAAATTTGAATACTTAATAATTATCTTAAAGAAAACATTATTAACATAATAAAATTCAAACCCTCTGTTTTTGCTAATTTAGTTCCTTTATCTAAGATTAAGTTATTTGTATTTGCCATCTAACTTTCTGTCTAAACATTTCCATAGATGTCCTCTAATATTTGCGGGGAAGGCAGTACAGGGGATTGAACTCAGAGGCACTCAGTCACTGAGCCACATCCCCAGCCCTATTTTGTATTTTATTTAGAGACAGGGTCTCACTGAGTTGCTTAGCACCTTGCTTTTGCTGAGTCTGTCTATGAACTTGCTATCCTCCTGCCTCAGCCTCCCAAGCTGCTGGGAAGATAGGCACTGTGCCCACCTAGATGTTCTCTTCTTGAAAATAATAATTCAATAGCCTTTTTGAAACATGAGTATCAAGCTCATGTTGGAGAATATTACTCCATATTTTAAATGGCATTAACATATTTTTTGTTTCTCATTATACCAAATTAGCTTTTATTTATTTAATGAATCACATCATAAATGACTTTTGGCTTAGCATGCAAAATGGTGCTAGAACAATTATATTTCTGAAGTAATTTGTTAGTACTCAAATTTTGTGCTTTTTTATTAAACTTTTAACAGTTCTTTTCTAATTTTGTAGTATTTATATACGTGTGTGTATATAAAGAGGGAGAGATCAATTTAGAAAACTATAATTAAAGTACACCTGAGCTAAATATTACCAAAAAGCTAGATTTCAATGAGACTTGAGGAAATGATATTTTAGCTAACACAGAATAAGATATTATTTCTTATTAAGTTTCAAATTATTTGAGCTACAACAATATATTTAGAAATATTGAAAGCCAAAATAATTCTGGAGGTGTAGAATCAAACTGTGAATGAATATACTATGCAGTCATATTTCTTAGGTTTGGTTGGAGATCATTCTTTGCCTCAAGAAAGACTGGGAAGTCAAGTCAATTGTACCTAACAAGTAGTACTTTAGAAATCCTCCCTGGTTTTACTCTCCATTGCTGCATAGCAAATTACACCACATCCAGTGCGTTCATTATCGAAGAGCTGTGTGGTAGCAGAGGAGAAAGAACATAACTGACTGTGCCCTCTGGTTCAGTACCCCATGAGGCTGTACCAACTAACCAGAACAGCACTTTCCCTGAAGACTCCCCAAGAAAGGACCTACTCCCAAATTCATTTCTGTAGTTGTTGGTAGGGTTCAATGTCTTTGGGGTTTTGGGAATGAAGGTCATTGGCTGGGACCACTCTCAAATCCAATAAAAGAGTGTCTAAAGCAAAATGGGTTAAAATTTCTTGTAACCTAATCACAGATGAGGCATGCTATTAAGTCTGCCTTATCCTATTGGTTAGAATCCAGTTTCCAGGCCAGTCTACATTCAAAAGAGAGATACTACAAAAGACTGTGAGGGGATCACTGGGGACAACCTTGAGTGGGCTTGCTACAGTCATTTCTTCTTTCCTGGCTCTCTAATAATTACACTTTCAACTATGTGAATGTATGAATCATCTTTTCCAAAATGACTGTTAAACGGAAGACAAAAAATAAATGCATAGTGAAAATAGCAAAAATACTTTAAAAATTAAAATCATCATTTACTTTTTGAAAATAACTTAAAGAAAACTATGTAGTGTATTTCCTCAGAGTGACATTTCCTACTTTTTAAAAATAGACGTGTATTTCAATAAGTTCGTTTAGTAGATATTTTTATATTCCACAGAACAAGCAACTTAATATATATATTATTATACTAGAAAGATTTTCTATCTAATCATTGAGCACCTTCTCTTGAGTTTTAAATTGTGCATGGGATTTCTTTTAGCCCCAAATACTAAGTTGTTTGAATGAATATAAAACTAGAATAGGATCCATTCATCAAAATGAACACTAATGCTAATGGCATACATTTAAATGTAAAACAATGATTAAAACTTATGTGACTTTCTGGCTTCTGGGGAAAATAGAGCATGGAAGGATCAACTAGTCCAACTCTGCCAGTTTCTTTAAATCCTCTTTTTAGAAACCACATGCATATTGGTAAAAATGATAACAAATTACTTTTAATATATGAGAATGTTTTATGTAGAGACAAGTGTCTAAACATTTCCATAGATGTCCTCTAATATTTGCGGGGAAGGCAGTACAGGGGATTGAACTCATGCTTTTTTCACTTCATAAGAAATGTTATTTTTCATAAAATATACTAAATAATTTAACAATTTAATTTTTTAAATTATTTTAGTTTTTTTTTCAATTTCCATACTCAGTATAAAGGTCATGTAACAGACTTGAAAAAGTGAAAATCCTCCATTAGTTTTATTTAATTTCATTTTATTCTGGGTAATCCATAGCAAAACTTAAATTGTGTCATAAACTTTCAGATAAATTCAGAAAACTGTTTAGGTTTTTTTTTTTTTTTGAAAGGGGAATACCAAAGTACATTCAACCTAAATAATCTAATTAAATATTAGAAATGACTGCATTTTTTAAATCAAATAGAAACAAGAGAGTCCACCAGGCCATTTGGCATAAAGCTTAAAAAGAATACCACCTTTAATGTATTGAATATTTCTGGGTCTTCTCTCAACATTTCAAAGTGAAGGAATAGGCTGTGTTTCCCTAAATATGTATAACAATGCCCTACCTAATTAAATTTAAAAACTGAAATTTTATTAATTTTGATATTGAGTAACAAAGTGTATGTTCTGGAATACAGAAAAATAAACCAAACAAAACATTTCATAAATAGCCAATAGAAAAATTTGGTTACCATTATTTTCCCAGTTGTCCACTTCTTGTTTTCTCCAGTTCAATTTATATTTCTTATCAAGCTGGATAAGGATATCTTAGTCTGAGTTCATTCTTGGAGGCAAAAAATAAAACGAAATGAAAGAAAAAGTCTAAAAATTTTATTATAAGACTTAAAGCTTTATTTAGCTAAAAGAGGAATCACGCAAAAAACAAAAAAAAGCCGGGCGCAAGCCTGTAATCCCAGCACTTAGGGAGGCTGAGACAAGAGAATCGTGAGTTCAAAGCCAGCCTCAGCAACAGCGAGGTGCTAAGCAACTCAGCGAGACCCTGTCTCTACATAAAACACAAAATAGGGCTGGGGATGTGGCTCAGTGGTCGAGTGCTTCTGAGTTCAATCCCCCGTGCCAAAAATAAAAAAATAAAAAAAATAATTAAAAAATAAAATAAAATAGGAAACACAGCCTAAGGTATAGAAATTAGGTAACAGATGACATTTAAGGCTATTCCTACTCAACTTTGATCAAATTTGGGCTGTCTTTGGCTGTGGCTATAGATCAAAGGCATGCCTTTCCTAGGATGATTAATTACATGATGACATATGAGTTGTCTATGAAAATATGGCCATTAACATAAACTGTCTCCACAGCATGTTTACATACTTGCTGTCTCCTGCCATTATCTGTTCTACACTTTTACTACACTGTTTTTGCCAGTTCAAACACTTCAAATGGAAAAACTTCTAGTGCCAGTTTGATTGTTTACTTCCATCTGAGGAGCATCATTTTTCACTATTATAGCATGTTTTGTCACCATTGCCAACATTTTCCCATCATCAGAAAACTCAGGAGTCATTAATATTGAAACATTTGTTGTTTACTCTTTCTTAGGTGACCAAGACTTAACCAATAGTAATTCCTCCATCTCCTGACCTTTTAAATCCCTTTACTCCTACTCCATTGTTATTTCAATTATACAGGCAAAACATCCCTAATCCAAATATTTAAAACCCTAAATGTTCCAAAATCTGAATCTTTTTGAGCACTGACATGATGCCACAAGTTGGAAATTCTACACCTGACTTCATGTGGCAGGCCATAGTCTAAACAAAGGTATACATGCTAAAAATCTTGTGTAACTATCAAGCTGTGCATATAAAGTGTATGTGAAACAAATTTATTTTGCGTTAAAACTTGGTTTCTATTCCTAAGATGTCTCATTACGTATATGCAAATATCCCAGAATCTGAAAACATTTGGAACTGAAATACTTCCAGTACAAAATATTTTGAATAAAGAATACTCAACCTGTACACCTTTTGCTCTATGCACTATCATATCCCTAGCACTTCAGACTAGTAAAATACTTTAAGTTAAATAAACGTATTTGGATAATGTGCTAAATCATTTAAAATGCAAAACCAATATTTTTATTTCTATGTGTAAATTAGAATAATTCAACCAGTCAGTATTGCCAGAAAGTCATTATCATGGAATAAGACTCTCTCCATATATTGGCTCTGGCTATTGCTTTGAGCTCCCATATGACTTCCTCCAAGTGTTGGCAACCCACCTCATTTCTCCCCCTGAATGAATACATTTGATTTTCAAGATTCAGTTCAAATACTTATCTTTTTAACTCCTCCAAGAGCTAATTATTTTCTCCCCTGTGCCACAGTATAGTCTGTAGTTAATCCTATCTTATCTATAATTCTCTATACTGTGATTATATTATTATATTTCTGTGTTTACTGAGAGTGATAGTTTTTACAGGAAAGAGATTATATTTTCTTAAATCTTATGTAACAAGAATATGATCAGTGCTCAACAAATATTCTAGGAATGAGTTAGAATTAATGAATAAGTTGATACATTGGTAAGGATTGATGTCCTTAAGGCAATATTTAATTCAGAACTTCTTGGTTCTAATACATGTAAGGAAAAAATGTAAATTTGGAAGATTTTTTTGTGGAGGTGAGGGATTGAATCCAGGGGTGCTTAACCACTAAGCCACATCTCCAGTCCTTTTATTTGTTTTTTACCTTGAGAAAGGGTCTCTCTAGTTTGCTTAAGAAATCACTAAATTCCTGAAGTTGGATTTGAACTCGTGATCCTCCTGCCTCAACATCCCTGAAGCTGCTGGGATTACAGGCAAGCACCACTGTGCCAAGCAAAGTTTGGAAGTTTTTAAGGTGAATGAAAAATAAATTAAAATGTACCATTAATTTAAAGTCATTTATTACATTATACCTTTCCCATTTTTTCAGATACTGAGGAAAAATTATGCATAAAAAATGATACTTATTTAGGACAAACAAGTTAACAGAAATGTCACTTTAAATAAAAAGGATTCTTAGTTTTTCAAGACAAGGTATATATTTTTGAATGTAGCAAACATTAGTGAAGTAATTCTACATTGCTTTGTATAATAAATAAATTATAAGAAGAACTTTAATGTTAATTTCTCAATAACTAGCATCTTTTAGAATTTATATCTATGAGTGGATCTACAATTATTGATTTAGAATGCATATATAAATATAAATTTCAGAGAACTAGAAGAGATACTTTAGTATGTGGCTTGTGACTTCAGTCTATTGTTTTAATGTTACTAAGTTTAAATGTGACTTTTTTTCTAATTGAAAACATTGTATTCACTTTTCAGATATTTATATAAATTGTTTTCTTGAGATTAAAACTGAGTTCCTAACTCATAACAGATCACAGACTTAAATGTGAAATTCAGGAGTATAAACACTTAGAAGATAATACACGAAAGATCTTGAATGTACTGTGGCACACTGATGACCTTTTAGATACAACACCAAAGGCATGATCTATGAGAGAAATGAAATAACAAACTGAACGCCATTAAAATTGAAACTTCCCTGTGAAAGGCAATGCTGAGAAAATGAGAAGATAGGCCAAAGGCTGAGAGAAAATATTTGAAAAAGATATGTCTGCTAAAGGACTATTATCAACAAATATACCAAAAAATCTTAAATTCAACAATAAGATAACGAACAACCCCATAAAAAAATGGGCAGAAGTCCTGAATAGACACTTCAACAAAATAGATACAAATGGACAGTAGCATATGTGAAGATATTCAGAATCAGATATAATCAAGGTTAATACAAATAAAAATGAGTGACCACTATACTCCATTTAGAATGGCCCAAATCCAGAAAAATTAAAATATCAAATGCTGGCAAAGATATGGAGCAATAGGAACTTTCACTGATTGCTAGTGTGAATGCAAAACGGGAAGCCCCCTTAAGAAAACAGTTTGGCAGTACCTTAAAAAACCACACATGCTATTATCATATGATCCAGCAATCATATTCCCTGGCATTAACTCAAATTAATGGAAAATATATCCATATAATACCTTCACATAAATGTTTACCAGATGGATAGCAGGAGAATGGATAAACTGTAGTATATCCAGACAATGAGATATTATTATTTAGTGCTGAAACAACCAAAAACCAACACTATCAAACCATAAAAAAAATGCAAAAATTTTAAATGCATATTAATAAGTGAAATAAGTAATAAGCCTATCTGAGAAGGCAAAATGCTGTACACTTTCAACTGCATGACATTTGGAAAAGACAATAGAGGCAGTGAAAAGATTGCTGGTTTCTAGGGACTGGGGAGAAGAGAAGATGAATAGGTGTAACAGAGAATTTTTAAGAAAGTGAAGCTCTTATGATACTACAATGAAGAATATCTGTCATTTTACGTTTCTGCAAATCCATAGCATTTACAATACCAAGAGCGAACCCTTATCTAAACTATAGTCTTTGGATGATAACGATTTGTCAATATAGGTTCATCAATTGTAACAAATGTATAATACCTCTGTGGTGTGGGATGTTAATAATGGGGAGGCTGTGCATGTAAAGGAACTTCCTGAACTTCTGCTTAATCTTACTTTGAACCTATCTATAACAACTCTGAAAAATAAAATTTATTAACTAAAGATTCAACTAGAAAAAGCTGGCAATAAATGAAATCTCCTAGATTAAGCAGCATGATTGAAGTAAATTTGAAAGGCAAACATACAAACAGAAAACCTGAGTTCCTATCTTAATGTTATTATGTCTAGATTATACTTTGGACCTCTTTATAATCATGAAATTGCTCATTACAGTCTTTATTTTCACTCTAAAATCGGGGAGGGTTAATGAGTACAGAGATCTATGTTCATCATATGCAATCAAGCAATCATTTCTCATTTACTTGGTTTCAGAAAACTATAAAAAGTCTTTGTGATCATGGAAAAAAACTTTCACAAATTTTTTTTAATTTTTTTCTGGTTCTATACCTTGGCCTCACAATTAATATGATTCTTATAGGTTCAGTCACCATACTGCTAAATACTACTACTTCTGTCTCCTATCTCTTTCCTTATAAGTTTATGGTTACTGTGTATTATTTTGAGGAAGGGTTTTAGTTCATTCCTATAATTTATTTGGCTTTCTTACTTGTAGTTAATAATATTCATTTGAAATTCCTGTTGAGTCATCTTTCAGATGTCTGAAACAAATTGCTTCTTTTGCATCATTACATTAACTTTTAATAATCTATTTTAGATACTCTATCATCTTATCATAATTATATAATAGCATTTCCCATCATACATTATAATTTAGGCTATGTTTATGTCTCTATTTTGTAATGTAGCTTTAAAAAGCACATGCTCTTACTTGTTAATTATATTCTTTGGTTCTAGCATAATATACATCATATATAAATTCTTAGATATGCATTTAGTGAAGTAAATATTATTTATTTAAAAATAGTTTATTTAACATCATTTGAAGTGATTACTGTGTATTTAAATGATTAAAGCTAACTGTAGAATTGTAACATAAGAACCCAAAAAACCTAGGTGTAAATAAAAACATTTTAAATTTTGACTTTCAGTAATCTTAAAAACTATGCTTTTCAAATTAAAAAACAGGAGAGTTGATTTTTCCTATTGTCGTTTTTAATATTAAAAGCATTATCTTGATCATCAATACTATAAAACTCAGAGTGCAGAAGTTAACAATCAATTACAGAGTAGGGAAGAAACTCTGAATAGAACTATTTTCACACCTTGCAGAGAAGGCATAAAATATTTTTCAGTGGCTGCAAAGTGGTAGAAATGGAGTTTAATAAATTGTGATGCTATTAGAGTATTCCCAGATATATTTAGGGAATCCCATGCAAAAGGGCCTGTGTCTCTCTTTTTCTGTAGGATTTTTAGAAGAATAAGTCTTAAAGAATAAACTGTAATATCAATTGGTTTCATTTGAGTGAAATTGGTAGAGCAGATGCTAGTAGAGAAAACGTCAACAATACTTGAATTCTACTTAGGTTCCCACAGACCACAAGAAACATTTAGTCTGGCTCTGCATGATCCAGTGGAGGGCAGAGTGTCCCTGCTATGTGTTTAGCATGTTTTAATGCTTGTACAGTGAGACAGATAGGTTACCAAAATGGTAGGAGATTAGCAAGAACCTGAAGACCATCAGACAAATTCAGTATGGAGCTCTCTTCAACAAAAGAATATTGCTGAATTCCTAGGTGTCATCCCTATTAATGATCTCTGCACTATGATGAGTTTTGCAATGTAGCAGGTGTCTGCAGAAAAATCATCACAGGCAAGATAATCTTTATCTAATGGAAAGATATTGTAATTGGATAAATTTTCAATAATTGTGGGGATGAGGAAAATGTTTATTCATAATTTGAGATTCCAGGCATCCTTAGAGAAGAGTTCACAAAATAAAATTCTTTCTTTAAAAAGGACAATGAAATATTTTGGCAATCTCATGAAGATTTCTTTCTTCTTTCCTTATTTTTCCTTTTGCTGTCCTTAATGTACTTTCCTGCCAGTAGATATCATTCAGATCATCTCTCTTCTTCAGGATAAATAAAATTTAAATCACAAAACATCAAGACTATCACAATCTCTTTCCTACCCGGAAAATTCTTGGCTTCTATGAAGAAGTCTGCCAACTCACCAAATACCTGCCCCTTATAACAACATGTATAAAGGAAAGCAAATTTTAATGAGTCAGTTTCTGCTCTCTCCTTCATTTAAACTGTTGTCTATGTGCCATGTACTTGCCTAACCAAGAGAGCTCACTCAAATGTTATGAGTGGGAGATCTCCCCTTGGCAACTACCTGTACATCTGCGTTTGAATGTACACCCAAAAGTCTTGTTGGAAGTCTAAATATGTCCTGGTTTGTCTCAACAGACAACCAAATTCCTGGTCAATCCTTTCTTATAAGCACTTCTTTCTTTTAAATATTCCTTACTCTTCTCTCCTCTTACTATTTGAATCTCAATTGTTTTTAAAAGGCAAAACATGTATATGACTTTTATCTTTTTCTTTTTTTTTTATCTAAAAATTAAATACCCTTTTATTCTTTCTATCTATCCTTTAGTGCATTAGTACAATTGACTACTTTCTTTTAGTTTGGGTTTTCATAAATTCAGAGATATTTCCATTAGGTCACATTGGTGCCCATTGAATAGCTCTACTTTAAACCTTATTTGCCAAACTATAGGTAACTCAGCCAAGAAGTAGTTTATTTTTTTTTTATTTTATTTTTTTATTTTTTGGTACTGGGGATTGAACTCAGGGGTACTCGACCACTGAGCCACATCCCCAGCCCTGTTTTGTGTTTTATGTAGAGACAGGGTCTCACTGAGTTGCTTAGTGCCTCGCGGTTGCTGAGGCTGGCTTTGAACTCATGATTCTCCTGTCTCAGCCTCCTTAAGTGCTGGGATTTCAGGCTTGAGCCACCGAGCCCGGCTCAAGAAGTAGTTTAAATGACATACAAGTGAGTTTCATTACTCAAGAGAGTTAAGTAAGTGGATAAAATTCAGTCCTCAAATGCAATAGAGCATTATTTGCTCTGAAATGTAAGAATGTAAACATGACAAAGTTGAGCTATTAAAACAATGAAGTATTTTTCCTCTACAGATGTAGAGCACAATTTAATATTTTGTAGCAGGCTTAGTCTTAAGAAGATCTGATTTTGTCATATATATCTTTTAACTTCTCATGCTCTCTAGTAGTTCATGTCTTTAGGCAACCTCAATGTTGAATGTTGCTTTCTTTACTAATACTGACACCTGTGATTTATGAAAGCTTATCACCTGAGAGAGTTTGGTCCCTCCTGGATTTCCTATAAAATTACAAACTTCATACATTACATATTTTATGCTGTGTATTATTTTAACCAAAGGATCCAACTAATGTAATATTTATATGAACGATAGAGCAAGACATTCATCCTGCAATATGAGGTCTGCTGAGAGAGACTGTACAGCAACACAAAGAATTCAGGAAGATCTGGACATTATCATATTTGAATTGCACACCTTTTGTCAGAGATAGTTCAGGAGAGCAAGAGATGAAAGCGCTAGGATGATAGTGAAAACAAGAGAGAATGAAAGAGAGAGAGAGAAAGAGAGAGAGAGAAAGAGAGAGAGAGAGAGAGATATGCATTGAATGTCAAATAGAAAAGCCTAACAAAAAAGAGAAGTTGGATGATTTTGTACTTTATGGAGGAATTGGAAATTAGAAATCAGAAACTGGAAATTAGATATCTCTTAAGTTTCAGTGTTTAGTCTTCATTTGAATCTCTTATTCTATCTGGCCATATTCACTGCTAAAATTCAGACACATTACTCTTTAGATTTCTTATTTAGTAATATGACCTCCACAGAAACAGATTTATTATTTTCCTTCAAAATGTATTGAGAGATTATCATAATATGCTCATATCTTGTCAAGTGATTTTATTCTGTGGTATTAATTTTGAAGGTATTACACAAAGGAAGAGATAACTTTGACTATCATTCCCACTATTTCATCAACCAAAGAAAAGTTTAGGTGCTAAGTATTTGGGCCTTAGGTTATTACATAAATTAACAAAATAAGGAAAATCAAAATAATTTATTGGCAGGCAAAGTATTAATCTGAACATAAAATCCATATACAGTCCTCAGAAGAGTGTACCAGTGCTATCTCAATTCATAGTTTTGATATCTTCAAAATTTTCTCTTAAATGTACTTTTTTAATTTCAGAAACATCATGCAATTATAAAAGAGATTTTTAATCTCAGTCTACGTTCCACAGAAAACATAGCCTGAGGTAGAGGGTTTCATTTTGCTCAGCTGGTTATTAAGTCCTGACTACTTGAAGGTTGTACATATGTGAGCACTGAGCAGAGTCTCATGGAGTTATCCTTAGGGCATCCTCTGCAGAAGGAGCAGGCATGAGGCAGCATGGTGAAGTTACTTTTGTATGGGTAAGTCAGGACTCACTCAGACCTAATAACTACAATGGCAGCTGAAACAATATTGGTAAGGTATGGATGGTCTTGAGTGGTACATGTGGCAGAATAATATATTCCAACCCTAGAATAGCTGGACTCATACCATCTTCATCACTTCTATACTATGATGCAAAGCCTCTATAGTTATGAGAATAATAGAACCTCATTTATTTCCCAAGCAGAGAAGGAGAGAGTGGGGATAAAGTCCAATCACTTTTAGAGACAGGCCTCAGTCTTGGAAAGACTTAAGAGACAAGGATCAACGTAGAAACCTACAGACTGTGCTTTCCACCATTAGCAATATTTATTGCCTCTGAACTCTCAACTGTTCTAGATTCCCTTCATCCTCAACCACTACTTTGTTTAGTTTATATCCTACACTACTGGAGTGACTTCAGACTCGTAGTCTTAAGAAAGCTATGGCTATAGTAACATTGGCTTTGTCAGGCCATGTTTGCTACAGGTTCCACAGGAGGTTTAGTGGGTGAAGCAGGACAGTTCCAGGAGTTGCCCAAGTGAATCACCATGGTTTCCAACTCACTCCTATCTACCTTATCTATCTGCCCCAAAATATGTCTAGCTCTAAATATTCATGAGCCTACTCAAATACAGTCATGAGAGACCCAAGATGAAATGATTATATTTATAGGTCATATTATGCTCAGAGAAATTTTTCTTCTTACCCCTGGTGGAATTATTTCTCCCCTAGTGACAGGATATCTAATACAGGAGGAACTGAGGTTCTGAGGATGGGGAAACATAATTTCTCTAAGGATAAGACTGGAAGTTAAGATAGGAGGGTCAAATCCTCCTTGTACTCCTTGTCTCTGAGACCCTATGCTATTGGGGTCATATGAATCAATGATTCAGCAAACATGCTATACCTGGAACGAAGTGTTTTAGTTCAATTGAATATTCGTTCTGTGAGGGCATACTAACTGAGGTTTAGTAGGCCAATTCTTTATTAGCCTAGCTGTATAGATGAAGAACCTTCATTTTCAGTGCATTTTGTGCTCCTTTTCCTATAATTTCAGCTTCTATGTCTAAACATTTCTCTTTATTGGCTGGGATCTTGGATATGCATATCAGTACATTAGGAATTTTCTAAGCCCTTGAATGGTTGTGCAGGCAGGACACAGGCAGGAAAGAAAAAACCTTATCCTGAATAGGTATTGAAGCTGCTAATAACTGCCACTGTAAGGTACAAAGGTCCTGTTTAACCAACCTGACCCAGTTTCTTCAAGGAATCATGCCATTTCAAGGGCTTATATTTTGTTTCTGTTGAAAAGTTGCACATTTAGCGGTGCCACTATCTATATCACCTTTTTAAGATGCAACTATTCTTTGGGGTTCGTGCTATTTTTGGCACCAGGGATACTACTCATACAAACCTGGTCAGGGTGAGAAGTACTGGCCTCATGTTCATTCATTGTTAAAAATATCCTCTGTGAGTTTTGGTGATCATCACCATGAAAAATAAAAATAAATAAAAATCATCACCATGTCAAAAAATTGACATGACCACACTCATGTCAATTAGCTCTTATTCTATAGATCTTCTTGGCCCTGTTCTCCCACACTTTCCTTCCAGGTCTTTGAACTAGAAGAATATTATCAAGGAATCCATGTTCACACATAACCTTAGCCCTCTCGTTTATTTGCCAAGCTTCTTATGATAACTAACTATAGCTATATGTTAAAACCTTCTGAAAAGATATACTTCTAAGGAAGGTGATTAGTGCTATAGGAATATGATAATCAGGTTATTGTTTTTGTTTTTCACTTTATAACTGGTTTTCCTTTGTGTATTGGAGAATGAACAATTTCTTCTTATCCATAACAAGATTCATGACAGAGACCCTATAACCAAATAGATATCAACAAGAGAAGAGAATAACAAATGTATTTAATATAATTATTACATAACATGAATGCCTTCAATAGTGCTTCAAAGAAACAGAGAAAACTGCCTTTTTATGCTTAGATCTAAGGAAGAGTGGATAGAAAATACAGCAGTAGGATTGAACGAAAGACAGGTGTGATCTAATAGTTAAGAACTGAAGGGAACTTACCAAAGTCGGTTTGAACAGATTCTTCTGGGTGTCTCTGAATCTTCAGAATTAGAGATGTATTGCTCCTCTGGGTTTTACATTTGCCCACTTTGGATTAAGAGTCTAATTACCTCAGGGGAAGGTCAGAGAGTTATTGTATGGCTTGCTTAATGGGAGAATGGCAGGAGAAAGTGAAAGAGAATTTCCTGCTTCTGCTGTTTCCTCAGATGGCAAGTTTCCTCCTGAAATTTGTAATTTTTTATATGTTTTAGTTACACAGAAGATATGTGAGTGAAAAAATGATAGTCTGAGATATGTTTGTGTCTTCCTTTTAAATAATAAGGTTGTTTAAAGAATATACTAAAATTCAAAGTTGGTTTAAGTTACTGGTTCAAAAAATAAAATCAGCAATATTGATTAAAACAATTAATCAGTCAATTCTAAAGTTCTGTTTTTAAAGTTCTTTCACATGGATTCACTTAATACATTCAACCAACAACCAACCCCCTTAAATGACATTATTAGAATTTTCATTTTACAGATGAGGTTGTAGAGGATACATAACCCTCTCCCTTTTGCCATTATTACCCATAGCTAAAATAAACCTTGTCTAGCATCAGATCCATCAAATATTTAAACTTGAGTTTCTGAATTTAGCTAACAGATAGTAATGGAGAAACATAAATATCAGCAAAATGGCACTGATTGAAAGTCCTGTATAGTGGAGACTCAGAACAACCAAATAAATATAATTGTCATGTCAGTAAAAGTGGGTATAGAGGAGAAAAATAAGGTAGGGGAAAAGATAGACAAAGGAGGATTAGGGTGATCAGGGAAGTTCCACCTGATGTTTGGCTCATGTATTTTTAACACATAAGGAGTTAAAGGTTTCACTTTTCTTATGTATGATCTGTACCTCTCATTACTTTAATAATGGATTATAATACAACATTTAATTTTCTATAAAATTTCAGGAAGATTTACCTAATGTACTAAGGTTAAAAAGCAATGTATATAACCATACTAAAGTACATGTTCATTCTGATATTGGTTGTTACAAGGTTTTATTAATCTCTTAGTGGTCATTTATTATAGGAAAAAGATATATTGCAGGAAGCTAGTTTCCTGAGAATTAAAATCTATAGTGGTGCCTACACATTCACTTAATTTGACATAGCACCACACTGAGACATTCAAGTCAGGGCTTTACCGTTCTCCCCTGGAATTGATAAACTCACTATATAGGAGTCTATCAAATTTAGAAGTAATCAACTTCATGTGGCAAACCAAGGACTAAATGAAATGCCTCTTAATCTTTAGAGGAGTGTGTGTACTCAGTATTTAAAGTTTAACTCCAAAATAATGAAACTACAGTACTCTTTTGCTTTCCCACCAGGCTGTATCTCACCAGTGGGCTTAAAAAGACTTAATCCTAAAATACATCCATTTGTCTAAGATATTTAATGGCAGTGGTAAAGCCTTTGCACTGTATACCTTTTATCTTAATTGGAATAAATAATTGCTTCATGATATACTAACATTCTTTGGATCTTGATTTTAAAAGGTGAAGGAAATCTTGTTACTTGCTGGTAATGGAGTCTAACAACTGATATAACTTTAATGCTTAAAGGAAAACACTTCAGGGATTCTGAAAACAAAAAAGAAAAAATCTGATAATCTACTATGGAATATAAAAGTTTTACATACATTTTGTCCAATCTGTTAACCTTGGGGAGTATGAGAATTTGCTTGCCACAGATAAACATGGTGTATAGTAATATGCTTTCTTTAGCAGCTGAGTCAATGCAAACTAACAGAACTGATGGATATGTTCCCCTGTACATAAGCAAGTAAAGATGTTATGTAATTTTCCAGTGCTTTATGTTAATGTTAAGATATTCGCCTTGACCTAAATAAAGTAGAGTTATATATAAAGGATTATTATGTATAGAAGAAAGATCAATAGAGTATTGGAAGGACATCACAAGTGGGAAGGAGAAGAGAAAGGCATGGGGTGGTAATGGGGAATGATATTTACCAAATTAGGCTATGTCTGTATGTTTGTGTATGAACATACCACAGTAAATCACATATATAATATATATGTACACACACATATATGTACACACATAATATATATGTACACACATGTATATATACATATATATTTACGTATATATACTACTTATAATGCTCTAATTAAAATAACAATAATAGAAGGGGATCAGTAGAGCAGAGAAAGTAGATGGTAGGAGTGAAGAAGGGGAAGGGGATGTACTGAGGAATAAGACTGATTAAATTATGTTATCTGCATGTACAATTATGGTATAATGAATACCACTATTGTTTATAATTGTAATACAATAATGGGATTCTATTATGAAATTAAAATAATAAAATAAAGAGACTATTATATAAAGTGAAAAAATAGTATCTTCTCTCTTTATTCAAACATTTAAGAAATTGTGCTAGGTACTTGCTAATGCTTTAAAACTGATTATGATTTGACCAAAAGTAGTATTTTTCAATTTAAACTCCATAAATTTAAAAATAAAAATATTAATCCTGTTCTTAGTGCATTAAACTTTTTGTACATGTGTATCTGCATCATATGTAGTTGAATCATGCCTCTTTCTCTCTCCATATGTATGAGCCATTCACCATGCACCTATCTAATGGGATAGGATGGTTTCTAGAATTAGCCAATATCAGTATGACCCACTTGGAAAGTCCAAAAGGGGGTTAGCAGCAAGGAAACAAAGGCTTTGATATATTATGGGATTCTGTCTTGATAGCAATGAAGGATTTCTAACAACAGAGAACTTAATCCTTTAGAAAGACTACTTTGATAGCAGGGTAAAGTTTGGATTAGAAAAGGGAAGTGTTTCAATTCTGCAGAGCAATTAAGAGGACAGTGTACAAATCTAACAAAGAATTAACAAAGGTTTGATCTGAGGTAGTAAGAAGTAGAGAGAAAGATTTGAGAGAGACAGCAAAATGAAGCTGACAGGATTTGGTGACTGAGTGGGGGAGTGAGAAAGAAGAAATAGTCTAGTTTTCAGGACTGGGTGAATATGATTGCACTCACTCACCACTTAATAAGCTGGGGAATACCCTAAGAAGAACAATGTGGGAGAGAATGAAAATTCTTGTTCAGCCACATTAGCTTGAAATATCTGAGTACATCAATACAAATATTTTAAGAACTATTTAATACATTAGACTACAAATAGACTAAGAGAGAGACTTAGGAGTCAATGATTATTTACATGTTTATGAAATTTCAATGATAGAAGTACTCATGCATTTGTTTTTGATGGAGAATACTGAAGAGGACTGAGATTAAATGCTGTGAATGTTAATATTTGTCATGGTTGAGATGTAAAGTTTCCCCCAAAAGCTCATGTGTGAGAAAATGCAAGAAAGTTAGAGATGAAATGACTGAGTTATATTAATCCCTGATGGAGATTAACTTGGTGGTGGTAAATTAACTTGGAGGTAGGGTGTGTGTGGAGGAGGTGGATGGATCCCTGGGGGCCTGTCCTTGGGTTTTATATTTTGTCATGTTGAGAGGAGATCTTTCTCTCTCTCTACTTCCTGGTACCATATTCCCAGCTGCTTTCCTTAGTTACACACTTCTGCAATGATGTTTTGCCTTATCTCAGGCCCTGAGGAGTGAACTCGGCCATCTATGGTCTGCATTTTCCTCCCCTAATTGTTCCTGTCAGGTTTTTTGTTTGGCTATGGCAATGAAAAAGCTGACTGAAACAAAAGAGGGAATGTGTTGAAGACTAGGAGCCCATGAAAATTATTTTTAAGAAGCAGCCAGAAAGGTTGAAGTCCAAGATTCTTTGACTTCCAATAAATCCAAAGAGAAGAATGGATTTTTCACTTTCTCATTCTTAATATCTACTATAGTATTTTTGTTTTCTTTTGTTTGGGGGTTAAAAATCCAATTTATTTTTCCATTTCTGTGTACAAAGAAAAAAGAACCAAGCTAGTTTAATGCAGGCTTGATATTTCCCATTGAAGCAGTTTGAAACAGTAACAATAGCAGTTAACCCTTAATAAGCACTCACTAAAGGCCAGTCACTGCTAGGCCTTTTATTTATATTGCATGTAACAAACCTAGAGATAGGCCTTATTGTTATCTCCATTTACAGGTAAAGAAACACAAGCTCAAAAAATTAAAGCAACAGCCCTCTGCCTGTCATGAACCCAATAAGGGCATCAGATAGATCTGCTTTCTACTTCAGTAGCCTTTACCTATGTTGTTCCTTCACCCTCATAATTGCAAGTGCCACTGTATAGTGTTTGATACATTAAAAAGTTCTCTGTGTACCTTGAAAGAAAATAATCCAGTTTTAATCCTTAAGTTTTACCTAAGGGATATTCCCTCTGATGTATTCAGAAACAGGAAATAAATTAACATTTGTAAAGGCGTAGAGATAATTCCACAGATCAGATCAATGGCTGTCTAGGAAAATGCTGAGGAAGTGAAATGTCAGCATTAAGCAAAGTCTGCCTCTCTATGCGATCATGAAAGATATTCCAGATAAGGCATTTGAGTGAGAAATGTGCTACAATCTCTGTGAAGTTTGGATGACTTCTCAAGAGAAAAATCTGGTAACTGGAACTAAATGTAGTGGAAACATTCCCCATTCATAAATAAATATGGATTTTGATGTATTTTCAACAAGTATAATGTCAAAGCATGAACTGTAAAAGTAGATTCCTGCTAAACATGATTAAAAGCGAAAAATAAGAAGCAAAATACAGTGATTAAATGTATCAAGGTTTTAGTTTGATAGTCCATAATTCAAGTATAGACTCTAATGCTTTCTATTTGATTTTAGGTATTTTATATTCATAGAACTCAATTTATTCATCTGTGAAATGTGGATGTTAGTGAAATATACATCAAACTTGACCATTGAAAGAGAAAGTATATACATTTATAAAAATAGAAGAAAGATGATGATGACAGAAATACAGTTAGATATCCTGGAAAGGCAGGTCAGTTAAGAAACCATTTGTGAAAACATATAAGAAAATACTGCCTTTAATGGAAGTTCTGGCTGTTGGGGAAAAACTGATGGAAGTTGCAGCCAAAGAAAAAGATAGAGAACCCAGATGGACAATTTGCCTTAAATCCAGGACATCGGAGTAGAATAATCCAGACAGAGAGCAGAGTCCTCAGTTTCCAAGTAATGACAATAACGACATGCAGCAGGGCGAAAAAACTAGCAAAGAGTGAGAGAATAAATAAGCCCAAGAACATTCTAGAAGAAATGGAATCATATACATGTAACTTGACCCAATATATAATCATATCAATATGAACTTGGAAATAAACAAAACTAAATATTAGTCATTGAAAACTAGAATTTCTTCATACAGGTATAAAAATAGAAAGCACTTCACAGCTTTCAAAAAGTGAGGAAAGTATATTACTAAATAGGCAAAATAAGAACATATTGGGAATCATCAAGTTTTATTGCAGGAAATTTCTTATAAATATTTAAGTGATAAGTTTAAAATTTTACCTGGTAAAATTGGCAATAAATAAATACAGAACAAAAAGTCCCCTGGTTAGACTTATAAGGAGTATATTTCATGTTGTCCCAAAGGTCATCAAACTTCTTTTCAACTGATAGTTTCCCCAGAGTTAATTTTGACTTTTCCACATTGTTAGCTACTATGTGTTTAGTCTCATGGTCTTGGTCATTTTATACTTGCTGCTTTGGTAACATCTTTATAGTTACCTAATGAGTCCCCACAGAGCCATAGTGGGTTTAGAACCTGAGAGACAATAGGTCACATAGTTCGTTTCTTTTTGTCACATTTGTTGCTTTTCTCCAGTTCCTCTTAAATTGTAATTTGTAAGCAGTGTTGATTTTTATAATAAGGCATAATATATAGCAATTATACTGCATTTATTTTTATAGCTAAATAGCATTATTGCAGTTTTGGGTAAAGTCAGTGGGCCCTTTGTTGTTACAGTCTTCAGCCTCCCATATCTTTTATTTCTCCATTACCACAGCTATTTTCTTTTTTTTTTTTTTTTTTTTTTTTGGTACTGGGGATTGAACTCAGGGGCACTCAACCACTGAGCCACATCCCCAGCCCTATTTTGTGTTTTATGTAGAGACAGGGTCTCACTGAGTTGCTTAGCACCTCGCCATTGCTGAGGCTGGCTTTGAACTCGCGATTCTCCTGTCTCAGCCTCCCTAAGTGCTGGGATTACAGG
>PVHX01022784.1:0-27020 GCA_004024805.1 Geosciurus inauris
CAGTGATCAAGTGCCCCTGAGTTCAATCTCCAGAACCCCCCCCCAAAAAAAGAAAAAGAAAAAACAGAATATTTAAATACACCTAACTGAGGTGTATTCCAATACCAATAAACAAGTTTTTCACTCTCTGGACATCCAATGATATTCAAAAATTCAATTTAAGTTTATCACTGTCAAACTCCATAGACTTACATATGCCCATTTCAGATACCAGTTTTAAATTCAAGACCACCAGTACTTCTAACAGACTGGCCACAAATCAGTTTTCTAGAACTCCTCAAATCCAGTAATTTGCTAGAACAGCCATAACAGAACACAAGGAATAAAAAACAAAACAAAACAAAACAAAACAAACCTGCTTTCCTGATTTACTGAAAACGATATAACTCCAGAACAGCCAAATAAAAGAGATCCAGAGAACAGAGTATTGCAGGCCTGGGATTGGCACGGAATTTCCATTCCTGTTTTTGGCACTCTGCAATCCCAGGCAGTCCTCCAGGAAGTTTTGCAAGCAAGTAGGGCAATCTTTACAAAACTGGAAACTTTCAGAGTGTCATTATTTAAGAGTTTTTACAATTCCATAGGTCAATGAGGGGCTAAAAATTCCAGCCCTCTAATTACTTGGATCTAAAGACTTATCTAGAAGCCCCAGCCATCTCATAATCTCATAACATTCAGAGGAGATAAAAGAGGTTTGTTACAAACAGCCAAAGAGCTATGTGGTGGCACAGGCCTGTAATCCTACCAATGAGGAAACTGAGGAAGACTTAAAAATTTGAGGCCAGTTGCAACCAGGAAGACTCTGTCTCAAAATTAAAAATAGAAAAGGTTGCAGGTGTAGCTCAGTGTTAAAATACTACTTTGGTAGGAAGGGAGGAAAGAAGGGAGGGAGGAAGAAAGGAAGGAAGGAAAGGACGAACGTAAGGACAGATGGACGGAAGAAAGGATGGACGAATATTCAGTAAATCCTAAAGGTTTTAGGAACTCTGTTCCAGGAGTCAAGGACAATGACCTTTTTTTTTTTTTTTTAATACCATATCAATTAATTGGTGATTAAACACATGAACAAAACCAAAAAATACAAAGGCAAAGAGCACTTCTCACTCATATTTCAGGACATATGAATATGAGATAAAGGCTTCATAAAGACTATAAACAAGCCAGGCGTGGTGGTGCAAGCCTGTAATCCTAGCACTTCCGGAGGCTGAGACAGGAGAATCACGAGTTCAAAGCCAGCCTCGGCAAGGGCGAGGCACTAACCAACTTAGTGAGTCCCTGTCACTACATAAAACACAAACTAGGACTGGTTGTGGCTCAATGGTCGAGTGCCCCTGAGTTCAAGTTCCAGTACCAAAACAAACAAACAAACAAACAAACAAAAAACTACAAACAACCCTTACAAATATAAATCTAAAATACTAGCAAATAAAATACAGCAATACTTTAAAAAAAAAAAAAAAAGCATTTTACAGATCTAGTGGGATAAAAAAACTAAGCTTAACTGTGTTCACTTTCCCTAATTTACTTGTGAAAGCCTTTGCCTACACCCTCTTAATAACCACAGGCCCATCTTTGATTATCTGTCCTTTAAAATGATTAAGTTAAAAAAGTTATTAGGGCATTCCTCTATGCAATTAGTGTCCTTAGGAGAAATCTGAACAAAAAGATAATGGAGATGCACCCAAAGAGAAAAAGACCTGCTAACACACAGTAACATAGCTATCTGCAAATCAAGAGGCCTTATGAAAACCTGACATCTTGAACTTGAAGCTTTCAGAAAATACACTTCTGTGGTATTTTGTTGTGATATCACTAGCAAAATAATAAATCCCAAATCAATTAATGTACATATGAACATAATAAAAATCCAAAGCCACATATTCATGTCAATAGAAATAGAAACACAGGCAAAAGCTAACAACCATTCATGATTAAAAGCATACACAATAAAGAAAAACTCAATTTAAATAACACATAATGGCAAAGGAATGACACTTCCCTTCTAATAAATTAAATTAAGAAAAAGACATTTCTTCTGAAACTTCTATCAATCGTGTTTTGGAAATTCTAGGCAGCTAGGTGAAAAATAATCAAGTAGACAAAGAAAAGCAAAATTAAATCCAGATTTGCAAGAATGAGATAAATGCATTGGAAAATGATAAAATCTTATATAGAGAAAAGCAAAAGGAATCCACTAAAGACCTTAATATAAACAATAATTAATAAACAAGTTTAGCAAGGCTTAAAGAATAAAAGCTGAATATTTTAAAAATCCAGTGTATTACATGAAATGATACAAGGGCATGAATAGTGGTTACGGCTAAAGAACGTTATAAAATATTATAAATGACTAAACTATGCAACTGAAAATGGGTAAGATGAGATCTGCGAATACAGTTTAGTGAAACAGTACGAGGCTATCATACATGAGGTCCTGGGTTCAATTCTCCATACAACAACATACACAAACACAAAAGAAATGTTAATATAGCAAATGTTACTTGAATTTTGCTTGTTACAATTTAAAAAATGGGAAAAATGTATGTCTACATATTAGCAATAGAAATTGCAAAATCAAAACTAATCAAGTAATTTCACTTAAGACAGCTACTAGGTAAAAAAGGACTGGGATGTGGCTCAGCCCGGAGTTCAATCCCTGGTTATCAGCCACGCCCCCAAACAAGTGCAAAATATGCGCTGATGTTATAAATGATTCTTAAGTAAAAACTTAAAGATCTAAATAGCTGGAAAATATTCCATTTTCATGGATGAGAAAATAGCATTGTTTAGATGCCCATACTAAGTGACCTAACAGATTAAACACATTAATCCCTGACTTCTATGACAAAAATATTTTTAAATGTACAGAATTGCCAGTGCTCAAAGCATACCTTGAAAAGAGAACAAAGGTGAATAAATACTTATGACTAGGCATTTGTAAAAGATTATTGGATATTACAGCAAAAGAATAATCAACAAAAACAAAAATTTGTAAATTATACCCATCTAAATAAAAAAATGTACTTTAAAGGAAACTATGACAGGAAGGTGAAACCAATTTTCACACAATGGGACAACATATTTGCAAATCATACATCTAAAAAAAGACTTTATCTGATTATATCTTTAAATTCAATATGATACACATTTTAATTGGGCAATTGAGTAAGTGTTCCAAACAAAACATAATAATAACCAAAAAGCATATTAAAAACGTAGCATTTTACATTAACAAAACAAAAAAACATTACTGTTTTTTGCAAGAAAATGCAATCAGAATCGCAATGGATTTCTAACTTTCAATTCACAAAGTACCTAAAATGAAAGTAACAAACAAATGCTGAAAAAAAACAAAGAAATCAGTGTTTTCAAAAACTTCTGAGAGGAGTGGAAAATAGTATACTTGATTTGCAAAAGTCTGATTAATTCTTCAGACAATTAAAAGTACTTACCATATGCCCCGGCAATTTGTTTCAAAAAGTAAAAACAATCCGAATTTCCTTCAACTGATGAATAAATAATGTAGTATGTCCATACAATGAAATATTATGTCATTAAAACAAGAAAGAAAATGCAAATTACTAAAATTAGGTCAATAATAAAATGATGAGTCTATGATATCAAGAGGATAATGAAAGAAAAAAATGAACAATTATAAAAATTAACTCACAATTTACATAAAATGGACAAATTTTTGGAAGACACTAAACTAACTCAAATATTTCCAGAAAAGAACAGAAAAGGATGGAGAGAGCTAGGAAAGAAAGGAAGAAGAAAGAATAAACATAAATTTATCAGGCTTAGATAACTTCTTGGGTGAATTCTTCCAAATACTTACACAGGAAATAATACTACATGCTACAAGCTCATTCAAAATATTGAAAAGTATTGCTCAATTGATATTACCAAGTCAGTGTAACTCTTATACCAAAACAGACTGAAATCATAAGAACAGCAAATGATAGACTATTATTTCCTGAAATATTTTTAGCAAATTAATGTTAATAACATATAAAAATAAGATATGCACTGAAGACAATATACAGAGGTTTATTCCACAAATGAAGTACTAGATTAACATTAAAAAAAATCAATCAAAATTAATGTTAAAAAATGATGGTAGATTAAAAACTCAAAATAGCAAAACAGCAAACCTAGTCAAATTTCACTAATACTTTCATTTATCAATATTATTACTGTTCTCTTTTTTCCAATATTTAAATGGTTGTTTTTGGTTTGTTTGTTTGGTACTAGGAATTGAATCCATGGCCACTTAACCCCTGAGCTACATCCTCAGCCCTTTTTCAGAGGCTGGCTTTTAACTTAATCCTCTTACTTCAGTCTCCTGGATCACTAGAATTAAAGGTGTGCGCCACTTTGTCATTAAGGTCAAGGCCAAATTGCATTTTTGATTTCTGCATCCAAACTGAACCAACAGATTGAACATATGTAAAAAAAAAAACCTAATTTATTTTTGTTACTATTCCCTAAACATAGCAATTACGACTATTTGTAAAGCATTTACATTGTATTATGTGATCAAGAGATGATTTAAAATTATACAGGAGGGTGTACATTAGCTATATGTAAACTGTATGCTGTATTATAAAAGTGAACATTCTCAGATTTTGGTGTGTACATGTATGGCAAGGATGTGTGTACCAGAACCAATTCTTTGAGGATACCGGGGGAAACTTTACTTCAAATGTTATATGCAGATTTACTCTTCCATTTACAAAGATACATATTTTTAGAAGATCCTTTGGACAACTTAAGGAAAATTAATATATTTTTACAAACTAGAGTATAAATACAGCCATTTTATAGATAGGTTTTTATAAAACAGCAGTAATGTTAACTAGATTTTAGGTACACATAGCCTATGAACAAGCATTTTTTAAGTTGTAATTTCTTAATGTGGATAGAGAAAAGTTAAGTATTTCTCATCTCCCAGCTACACCTCCCAGATTTATAACCTATAGCATGAAATTTGTTTTTACAACAATTAAACACAAATAAAATTATCTTTTGTAAAATATTATCTTACATTCTAAGAATTGAAATTATTCTTTACCACCATTATCAATAGCGATATTCTTTACCTGTTATTTATTTTTCACTTCTGAGTTAAATTGCAATCACCTTTTGGCTTCAGCTGCTTTGCTTTCTGCCACCTCAGCCTTAAACACTGGTTATTTCTATACCAGAAGCTGGTCACTAATGACAAAAGACGAATTATCTTCCAAAGCACAATTTTCACGATTTGCAAAAGGAATAAATACTATTAAAAAAATGCCTATATTTTAAAATCACTTCCACACCCTTCCTCAAAACTTAGAATACTATCTGGTCATGAGTAAGAGGATAATTTTATCTCTGGTACCTCCTAAATTTCAATTCTATGAGCTTTATGTTTTTTTGCGGTTGTTGGAGTACTGGGGCTATAACCTGGGGCACTGCACATACTAGATAAAGCACCCTATCATTGAGCTAGATACCAAAACCCAGAAATAAGTTCTATATAAAAATAGATTTTTATTAGATTTAGAGGACGATACTTTTAAAGGCTCTACCTATTTGCCTCATGAATTTACTGTAATCTAAAAAGAACAGTAAAACTTAATTAACTAATTAATACTACTGGAAGAATGAGTTTATTGTAGTGGAAGTCCTACATGACATATGATATAAAACATGGTAGCAAAACTGTGAGTAGATTACTGGTAAGGAATCAATAATCCATCACAGGCTATTCCCCAATTATGCTACAACGAAACTTCCCAAAATGCTTTTTTATTCATTATAGTGTAGGCACACATGAATGTATATTTTCTCTCATTTCTTCAGAAATTATAAGCCTGAATACTATAACAGACATTATGTGAAACTGATTGTAACTGATTATGTGAAACTGTAAGAATGAAAAAAATATACATACATGCCAGGGAGATGATAACTAAAATTGTGCTAGTATAACTATGTTCACAGCACGTAAGTTAATACTAACCAAAAACAGTATTAGACATTTCTTTCATGAAAACACATATTTTGCCTATTTATTTTTTCATGGTTTTAACATATGTAAAGACTAAGATAACCACCCTCACCAAAAACTATGGACAACACTTTTATGATAAAGGAATTCTTTCAATAATAAATCCCTCAGAAAAAAACAATAAAAGGCTTGTAAACATTACAAAAATCTCAGTCTCTCTATTTACTTACAAACCAATGCAGCCAACACTGGAAAAATGTTAACTTTATGGTTAAAACTGATTACCTAGGTTTGAATTGTAGTTCTTTTATTAATGAATTCGGGCAAATTTCCTTATTTGGGCCCCAGTTTCAACATAAAATGTAGGAATTAATGCCTACCTGCTGGGTTTTTTGGACAAATTATTATACATGAATAACTCAGAACATTACCAAGCATAAAAATAAGCACTCAGTTTACTTAACAGCACAGTATTTTCTGGGGCAGATTAAATTATAGGAGTTTTTTATTAAAGTATAATTGATAAGTGAAAATTATTCTTGTGGTATAAAATGTGAGACTTTGATGTAAGTGTACATATAAAATGATTCAATTATAACCATTCTCTATATGTTTATGTGTGTGTGGGTAGTATAAAGAACTGAAACCAAGGGCATTCTACCACTGAGCTATGCCCCTTGCCCTTTTTAACTTTATAATTTTTTTTTGAGATAAGGTCTCAAATATGTGATCATTCTGTTGCAGCCTACTGAGTTTGCTGAGATTACAGTCATGCACAATCATGCCCATCTTAAAAGAATTCTTACTACAAATTTTATGGAAAGACTCCTGTGGCTGTGAAGCCACTGAAATCATATGAAAAGAGTTTGAATGCTTTTTTCTACTGTACTTAATATTTCTTTTCACAATATAATCAATACTGAAAAATACTCCTATAAGTCATGTCTACAATGTCACAAGCACAAGTTTTCTAAACAGTTATTACTGGCTGATTGGCCTACCTATGAACTTTTAAGTTTAATATGGAATTAACAGAGCACTTGGAATACTGCTTATTTAAAACATCAACATTTTGTCTTCTAAATGGCTTTTGTACCCAATTTTCATTAATTTTAAATGATTATGTGTACAAAAAAACTCCTTGCTAGCAGAAACATACTAAGCATATCAATTTAATAGAATTATGATATAATGACATATATTAAGATTAAACATAAACTTATTTAGAGGCATTTTGTGTAACAGTACTTCCAACCAGGAAGAACTATTAGAATTTAGTAGTAATAAAAAAGAAATAAGTGAAGGGCATCAAGAAAGAAAATGAATAAAACTGTCAAAAGCTTCCTAAAAACAGAAAGAGGAGTTCCAGAAAGGTCTGCCAATGTAAATAAGATGTCATGCTCAAAAGAACAATTTTATTTGAACCAATTAATTTTCATTTCATTTTAGATTTTAAAGATAAAACAGTACCTAATGGAGGTAAAAAATGGAGCCAGCCTTCAAGGACACTTTATCTTTTTAAACTTCTACTGGTGCAGTAGTCCTTGAATCCTAGCAATACTTAAGAATGAATCATGAGAAATTAAGAAGAAAATCTTTATTTCAAGCAAGTTTACTGACATGTTATACAGCAAAACCTGGTTTAATAACCAATTTCATTTCAAATCTGCATTGATATATAAATCTGGAAATATTTAGCAATAATCAACTTCTACTAAAATGTAGACGAAATCCATTAAAAAGCTAATTTTTATATTTATTGAAGACTCTGCTATTTAAGTGGAAGAATATATTAATATTTCCTAACAAAAATGAAAATAAGCTGACTGCTTCTAAGATAATGAGATATGAAATTGATTTCCTAGTTTTGCTTTAAAATGTACCCCTGTTTAAAAAATTCTGGTTTCATCGAAATGTATTATTTAACTGTGATTCTTCATTCATCATCTATTGTTGGCTTGATGATCACTCCTCTTCTTATTTGACCCCAACCAATTAAACTGCAAAATGAAAAAACAAAAATCACAAATCTTAATTTGATTGTATCAGCATTACCATATAATCATGACACAACTGGTTTTATTTGTATAATTCTAATTTTAAATTTGTTCTTACAAAATGCTTCTATGTAAAGAAACATTCACCTTATCTTCTTAGAGCAATATAGTCTGGTCAGCATAAAAACAAAAACAAAGAGTTTTTGCAACACATATGCCTAAAATAATATGCCACCTATTCAGAGTAGCAAATTAAAATACCTGAAGTCTCCTTAAGGAACCACAAAAATACACCAGACACCTCAGCCCAATCTAATATTTCTCCTTGAAATATGCCAAAGTGCTTTGATAGCACCTCAAAAGGTTCTAATGATATTAAAGAAATATAAAGCACTAGAAGATCATATAGATCACAGTTTATTCTAAATAGTTAAGGAACTTCCATACCATCTTTGATTTCAAAGTCTGCTCTAGTCTACGCTGGTCTGTTTTTAGCAAAACCAGACATGAGTTAAAAGCTACAATTCTAAAAAAGCAGTAACATAAGGGCTGGCTGAAATTAATACCTCAGTGGTAGAACATTTGTCCAGCATGCAGTAGCCCTGTTTTCCATCCCTACCACCACGAACAAAATTTTTAAAAAGCTGTTATGTATGTAGCAGAATTAGGAAAAAAGCATACATAAAGGCCCAGGAAAGACATATATCTAAAAAGACTGAAAAGACCTTTAGTCTCCCTTCTGGCCTGACTAGTGAAGGTCATTCCAGGCATAGAATCAGTCCACAAAGATTAGAAAAGAGAGCTGATTTTTCTAATGTCCACTACATAAAGATCTCAAGGTGTACAAAAAAAACAGGACCTTTTTAACGAAGAGAATACATCTCAAAAACCAAAACTCAAAGAACACAGGTCTCACACATAACCAAACACAAAAGAAACTAGAAAGCAATATATGAACAAAATGTTAATATAAAAAGACAGTCATTATGAAGAACTAGGAGATATTCCACAGATAAAAATATAGTGACTAAATTGAAATATTTATTACAGGGACTCCATGATAAACCTCAAAAGAAAGAACCAACAACTTCAAGACAGGTCATCTGAAATGATCAAAGAGCACAGATGGAATAAAAAATGAAGACAAGTTGAAAAAGCCTAAAGAACTTAAGCAATCAACATTATAGAAGGAAAAAGAGACAGGAAAAAGAATTCATTTGAATAAATAATGTCTTCAAAGTCACCAAACATAAAAGACAAGGGCACACAAATAAAAAAGGTCAAAGAAGTCTATGTATGAAAGACTCAGACCCAGATCAAAACAAATGATTACTACTGTCTGTATTTACACATAAGAATATGTTAAAAACAATAAGAGAAATATAATTCATCATGTAAAAGGGTCCTCAATAAGAATTATCAGTGGATTTCTCAGAATAAACCAGAAGCAATGGTGTATAATATGTAAGTGTTGAAAGAAAAACTAAGAATTCCATATCTGATAAAGCTGACCTTCAAAAGTAAAGAGATTAAATCTTTCCCAGATAAAAATACAAGGTTCATTAAACACTACACTTGCCTTACAAAAAATGCTTAGTGGGAGTGCTTCAGAATGAAACAAAAGATGTCAGTATAACTTGAAGCCATATCAAATGTAAGTTCTCTAATAAAGAATTTTTATGCAGTATCAAAGTCAGTATTTTTAAGATCTTAGTGCTCAACATTTTAAAAAATTTTATAGGGTTTAAAAATTCAAAGTATAATTATCAATTTACTAATAGCTGCACTGTATGAAAGATTTAAAATCAAAAATATCAGTAGCACCAAGGGGCTGGTAGCAAACTAGTACATACAAAGGGAATGTTAGTAAATTTAAAGGTTTTACTAAAAACAACAAAAAGACAATGAAAATGAGAAAAAAACTGAAAAATACACAGTTGCAGTTTTTCTTTGAATTTCTATGTATTAAAACACTCAAAAGAACTGTCTGAATTAAAAACAAACCTATACACTTTCTATGAAACACTCACTTTAATATCTAAAAGCACACAGGTTACAGGTTAAAATGCAAAGGACAGAAATGAAAATTTCCTGCAAATAGTATTCCAAAAAGAACACAAGTAAGTAACTATTCTGGCATAAGATAAAACAGACTTTTAAAACAAAAAACTCTTTACAAAATGTTAAACAAGGATTTTACCTAATCACAAAATATTAATTTATCAGAAAGATAAAACAATTACAAACATGACGTGTACCCAATAACCAAATATTACAATTCTTGAATATATGATGCAAACGCCAACAGAACAGAAGAAACACATAGCTTTATAATAATAATGTAAAACTTTCACAATTAACTTTCAAAATGAACAGAACAATCAGAAAACTAAAAGAGAAAGCCCCAGCAACATTAGACCAAGCAGACCTAACAGGCATAAATATTAAAAATTCAACAGAACCACAGCGTACCTATGAAACACTTCATATAGAACATGTTTCAAGTCAGAAATCAAGTCAATAAATTTTAAATTACCAAAATCATACAATTTCTAATTTTATTTTGTATTACATTGTAATGAAACAATTCAACAGCAGAGGGTAACTAGAAAACCCACAAATATGTAAAAATAAACTTCTTTAAAAAAAAGTCAATGAACAAAAGAAGGAATTATCACAAAAATTATGGTGAAACAAGGGAAAAATAAAAGCGCAACATACAAAAACTTACAGGCAACTTCTGCTAAAAATGGTATGTAGTTCCTCAAAAAATTAAGAACAGAATTACCATACATCTAGCATACAATCCTGTAATGACAGACGACAAAAGAACTTAAGCATAATCTTGGAAGAAATATTTATACAATACATTTATAGCAGTACAATTTACAATAGACTTAAAAAGAAGCAACTGCTGACACATAGATAGGCAAAATTAATCCACTAATAATTATTCAGCTTTAATAAGAAAAGAAATTCTAACCTATGCTACAGCATGGGTTAACCTTTAGGACACTGTTCTTAGAGAAATAAGCCAGTCATTCAATATAAATACTTTATGACTTTACTTGCAAGAGTTAATTAGTACACTCAAATTAATACACAGACAAAGTCAGGTATGAGGAAAGTAAAGTAACTAATGAACAGATTTTCACTCTGAAAAATTTAAAAACAGTTCTGAAGATAGATGATGGAGATGGAATATACAATAATAGAAATTATTAACAATGAATTGTACAATTAAAAATAGTTAGTTAAAAGAACTGATATAGAATATATCCAGATATGTGGCTAAAAGTTAAAAGTCATAAGAACTGCTCAATATCAGGAAAAGTGTGTGTGTGAACATTATCTAGAACCAAATCCCCAAAGACAATTGGCTGGTTTTTCACCACTACACAGTTGCTAATTGATAAACTTACCACCAGTGTTTTTCAACTCTTCCGCTAAGGGCATTTTTTTCTCCTACTTCTGTGCACACGGGATTAGTGACAACTATTTTATCCAAATCAGCCTTGACTGCACTAACCCTTCCTCCTGTAGATAAGGATCCTATATTCACCATAAGAACTTCATTCCTAGACAGCTTCTGCACCTAAAAAAAAAAGAAACAAAAAAAAAAGTCATCGTTATACTAGAAAAGGAAAATAAGATTAAACTGAACAAATTTCATTTTAATGAAATTTGAATTGTACCGTATCAAAGCTTTATGCAGAATTTAATGAATTCACCAAAGATCCACCTATAAAATGGCTGTTAAAGAATTTAAGCCAGGCACGACAGCCCAAGCCTGTAATCCCAGCAGCTTGGAGGCTGAGGTAGGAGGATCACAGTTCAAAACCAACCTCAGCCAAAGCAAGGTGAAAACTCAGTGAGATCCTGTTTCTAAATAAATAAAAAGAGGGCTGGGGATGTGGCTCAGTGGTCGAGTTCCACTGAGTTTAATCTCCAGTACTTCACCCCCGAAAAAAGAGAAAAGAATCTAATAAAATACTAAAGAAATCATATGACAGGGGTTTCAAAATTTACTGACACTCATGTAATCTAAACTACTTAAAACTTTCTTAGCCTCTGTAAAACTGGTTAACACCTATATCATTTAGGTAAAATATCAGTTGCTAATAGCTCTGCTTACAGCAACAACCTAATGCTTGAGTTCAGATCAATGTGCTTTTTACATCATTTTATTAGTTCTTTTTAGTTCTACCTGATTGTAGGATTCATCTGGTATTTTAAAAGCATGAAATAATATTTTTCAAATTCAGTTCCCAGTACTTCACCTTTCTTTTCCCTCTTGCTTTTTTTTCCTTCCCTCTATTATATTGGTCATTCGGCTATTTGCTTAGTAATCCTTTTTAAAATTATCTTTTATGAATGTATATGATTTGTGAGACTCACTATAGCATCCTTATATATGTACATAGGAAAGTTAGGTTAGATTCATTCCACTGTTCTTTTCCCTTATCCAATCCTACTTCGTTTCCCCAATATCCTCTTCATCAACAACACTGATCTTTCTTTTATTTTAACAAATTGCACCTCCCTTTTCTCTTTATTTTGAATTAGTTTTTGCAAATCAGAGAAAACATTTGACAAACTTTGACTTTTTAAAAATTATGCAAATTCCACAATTTCATTATTTGTCATAGCTAAGTAATAGTCCATTGTGTACACACACATTGTCTTTATCCACTCATCTGTTGAAAGGCACCTAAGTTGACTTCATAGTTTGGTTATTATAAATTGCATTGCTATAAATAAACATTGACATAGCTGTGTCACTGTTGTACGCTGATTTTAAACCTTTAGATATATACCAAAGGAGTGGGAGAACTGGGTCTTATGGCAGTTCCATTCCTAGGTTTTTGAGGAATCTCCACTTTCGAGAGTGGTTCTACTAATGTGTAGACCCACCAACAGCGTCTAAACAAACCTTTCATCCTATATCCTCACCAATACTTCATATTATTTGTGTTCTTAGTAACTGCAGCTCTGACTGGAGTGAGATGAAATCTCAAGATAGTTTTTGATTTTCATTTCCCTAACTACTAGGGACACTGAACATTTTTTTCATGTATTTTTGGCCAAACAGATCAATATTTTTAAAGTCTTTACATTTCTTTAGAAGTTAGGACTGAGGATGTGATGTTAGTGGTGAAGCATGTGATTATTAGTATGATTAACTTCAATCTCCCAGGACAAATAAACAAACCAAAAGTTATACAATGAAAATAAGTCTAGTAGAAACTAAGGAAAAATTAAAAATATGTTCTTGTATTCAAATAATTCACAGTGCTATCAATTTCTTGCCTCATTGCCCCACCTCTCACTTTTTTTTTGTGGTACTGGGGATTGAACCAAGGCCTTTGCGCATGCAAGGCAAGCACTCTACCAATTGAGCTATATCCCCAGCCCCTATTGTCTTTTCATAAATCCTAACTTTCTCTCAATATGCAAAGAATTTCATTATCATATATGCATAGACTTTCTACTGTAAAGGGAAAAGTACATTCATTCTTAGGTTAGCAAAGTGGCAAAAAGATAAAATTTTAAATATTTGGTCAAATGTTACTATAATCAAGGGGAAAAAAGACAAATTTAATGACAGTATTGAGACAGAAGGGAGATTTACTTTATACTACCATAAAAAACCTCAGTGTTGCAGCTGGATATATAGCTCAATGGGTAGAATAACTGCTTATTATTCCTGAGTCCTAACACCTCAAGGGGAAAAAAAAAAGGAAATAAAGAATTCAGTGCTGATCTTTACTCATTTGTTTCTCTACTTAAGATTATTACATACATTTTTAAAGTATATACAAGTGCTTATTTCCTTGTGCCCTTAGCAGTAGGGAACAATAATATTCTCTCTGTATGAACTAATCTTAGGGAAAGCATAATATGTAACATAAACATTTTCTCTTCCTTTAAAAGACTTTTACTTGAAGCCAGGTATAATGACACACATTCATAATCCTAGCAACTTGGGAGGCTGAGGGGGTAGGAGAATCACAAGTTCTAGGTCAACCTCAGCAACTTAGAGAGATCTTTCCAAACTAAAGTGAAAAAGGTCTAGGAATTTAGTGCAGTGGGTTCAATTCCCAGTAGCACACATGCATATAAATTAATTAAAAAAATAAAATTTTTTACTTCATTTGAAACTGATTACCTTACAAAATTTTCATTTTTTAAAAAAAATTCAATTTTAACTATACAAGAATTAAAAAACTGTAACACCATGTTTTGTTTTTGAAACAGAAATTATAAAATGTACTCACTTTTGCTGCTTTTTTGTCTCCTTCTGTATGTACATCAAGTAGCCATCTAAGTAAGAAGTAGGAAATTTCTAGTTCTGTGAGTATCTCAGGTAATGCTCCAACTGCCCCAAGTACTTGACCCACCATTCTGTCAGCTCAGCACAAGTTTGGGTCAATTTTGGTTCCAACTCCTAATAAGACATAAGATTCCACATATTCCTGAACTTTATTTATTAAGCTACCTCCAAAACTAAAGTTAGTCAAATAAGGACAGTACAGATTACACATATTAACAACTATATTTTGCTTATACCATCCAATAGCTGTACAATTAAACTTCTCCTCTATCTAAAAAGTCAGAAAATTGACAAAAATTTTCCTGAATAACAAAGATTCTTTTGACTGAAATTATGAGGCAAATAATACCTGGCTACTCAAGATAAATTTTACCTAGTACAAGGTACTCAGTCAGTAAAGACTGTAAGATAAAAAGTTCATAATGAGGGCTGGGATTGTGGCTCAGTGGTAGAGCGCCTGCCTCGCATGCGTGAGGCACTGGGTTCGATCCTCAGCACCACATAAAAATAAATAAAGATAATGTGTCCATCTACAACTAAAAAAATATTAAAAAAAAAAGTTCATAATGATTAATTTGCAGAAATAATACTAACAATTTTTAACACTAGTTAGCAGACATGCAAGGATTGTCACTGCACACTGTTTACTTATATGCTTATTATACCTTTCAGTACTACAAAATTAAAAAATTCTCAGAATTTGTACATAAAATAAAAATTAAAAAATAACAGCCATTCATATGCATACAGAGGGAACTGTTCTATAATGATACAACAGAGAAATTAAACCTTCAGGAAAGGAAGATCAGCAAAATGGTAAGTAAGAGTCCAGAAATGCTCTTTTCCATAAAAAAGTAAAGAAAAACTGACAAAAATGTGAGATCAACTTTTCTGAAATTCTGGAAATTAACCAAAGGCACTGAGGAAATGTGAGAAATGTTCATCAAAAACAACTGTCAGCCCAGTTAGAATGGTGAGTTGTTTAACGTATTAAACAACCACAGATGAAAACAATAGAAGTGAGTTCAAAGAATCAGCACATAAACTAAAACAAAAAACAACAGCATAATAAATTTCCAGGAGGAGGGAGAATCTAACATGCGGCCAGTGCACTGTATCATTTCAAGTATTCTCAACAGAAAATTATGAGACCTGCAAAGCAGGAAATAGCAGTACAAGCAATTTTTAAAATAAACTGTCCATAAAGACCTACAGCTGTTAGAATTACTAGACAGACTTTAAGTCAACATTTTAAAATGTGCGTGGAGGACTTAAAAACATGTTTGAAATCTAAAGTATCAGGAAGATGTTTCACCAAACACAGAACATTAAAAGACAAAAAGCATAAGAGAACCAAATAGGTGTTCTAGTGTTGAGGAGTATAAAAACTAAGAAAAAGAATTTTTTTTTCTTAAAAATTTCTTAAATTTCTTAAAAATTGCCA
Organism: Geosciurus inauris; assembly: GCA_004024805.1. Lineage (NCBI taxonomy): Eukaryota > Metazoa > Chordata > Mammalia > Rodentia > Sciuridae > Geosciurus > Geosciurus inauris. The sequence goes on from PVHX01022784.1 coordinate 15,771, forward strand.
GAGTAACTCAACAGCAGATATAATCAGTAATAAGAATAATCATCCTTAAACATAGTAAGTTATTTGATCTTAGAAATAGAAAAAGAAAAATGAACAGTGTCAGAGATCTGTGAAATATACTAATATAAGTAAAATGAGTCAGAGGGAGAATACAATGACAATAAGAATACTAAGTAGTGATACATAAAAATATTTCAGAGTACAAAAAGGAAAATAACCTACACATGTTAAGAGGTTCAACAAACCCTAAGCTAAATACACCCACGAGAGTCACATTAAGACATATCACAGGGGCTGGGTTGTAGCTCAGTGGTAGAGCGCTTGCCTTGCATGCATGAGTCACTGGATTTGATCCTCAGCACCACATAAAAACAAATAAATAAAATAAAGATGTTGTGTCCATCTACAATAAATTTTAAAAAAAGACATACCATATTGAAATCACTAAAAACAGGAGAAAGGGAATGATTATGCTTGTACAAGGGGTTCTGTAAGATTACCAGCTAATTTCTCATGAGAAAACACAGAAACCAAAATACCACAAGAGGCCTCCATAGTTGAGGTGCTCAAAATCTGTTAACTAAAACATCTAGAACCAGAGCCAAACTTCTTTTTATCTAACATTTTTTTTTCTTTAATCCAAAGATAAAAGACAATAAAAACTCTCAGAAAATTTTGCCTTTCCTGGTTAATGCCAGTGTTCTAATGAGAAAAATCTAAACCCCAGCCAACTGGTTCTCTTTTACAAAAAATAATTTTCTTCTAAATCAGCTCCAGTACAAATGACTTCACACAATACACATTATTTCTGCCTTACTATTTGTAAGAATATGCCTAATACTCAACTAAAAACTATGCAGATAAAAATGGTGATAAAGTTTAAATGCTAAATCATTTTGTTTTTGTTATTGCTGAAAAGTTGTCCTACACATAAGACCAAAATGTACTCTATAAATACATATTTTTAGAAATATATACCATGAAATCTAAAATCAACAATTTAAACAATGCATATCTGCTCATACCACTCTTTCTGACTGAGTTAAGGTTTCTAATTACACAGCTTACATATCCTCTTGAATAATTCAGTTCTAAGAAAAAAATAACACAAAGGCACTAGTAAAAGTTTCTGGATGACAGAAAAGTTCTTACCAATAAGACCCCTGGAGCAGCATACCGAAGATCATTGTGTTCTGCAAAAAGTGACAACATTTTGGAAAAGATTGGTTTACACATGAGTTTTCCTTTACTATCTTTAGAAACAATACCAGGTCTGACTTCTATCTCCTGGCCCACCTGAAACATAAGTAATTGCCACATTTGGGTAACACAATTACTATTTAAATGTATAGTCCTAATAGGTAGGTCACTAAACTAAAAAGGATTCCTATTTGCAAGAATGTTTCAAATATTACTACAAAAAGAATAAAAATCCAAACAGAACAGATTTTTTAAAGCTACAACCACCCAATTGTACTATCTATCTACCTACAAGAAATCTGTAAGTTAAATATAAGACTTGCTATTTTCAAAAACTAATAGTAAACAATATATTTTCTGGGGAAAAAACAAAAAGGAAATTTTTAGATTTCCTTTTACCACAATCTTTTTTCTGGTTAAGAAGAAACCAAGAGTTTAGAATTCGGTTTACCTTTAATAGTCCTTTTAAAATACTACCACCAGCTACACCCCTTTAAGGTTATCATCCTCACAACCAGGTTTATTAACATCAAAAGACCTAATCACCAGGGAAGAGAAAAAGAAAAACTGTAAAGTTCATTCTCCACATAAGAAACAGTCAACAGTACAGAAAAACCAAGTCAATAATTAAAGGACAAGAGAGAAATTCTTATCAATAAGTCGAGGTTTGGAAGTGAAGTCTCTTGGAGGTACTGGAATTTTCTTTACTATATACTCACAGACAACTTCAATATTATATTTTAGCTGAGCAGAAATTGGAATAATAGGAGCTCCTTTAGCTACTATACCTATATGACAAAATTCACACAGATCAAAAGTTGTCACTTTAACAGAAACCTTTCTACATTATAACTATTAAGTTTATGAAAATCAATATCCCAATATTCACATATATAAGCAAGCAACAGATAAATACAATTACACTGTTTAGAAAATACATAATATTGTTTTTCCGTCTGGAAAAAAACTCTTTATGGGTTATCAAGTTATATCAATATCTATAAGCAAATAGAAGTGATTAAAAGAATATGGCCACTACCAGCAAAGAAATGTAGCCAAAAGAAAAAATATCCAAGTTAAAACATTTGGCCCTTCCCAATGAACTGACCTGACCTGTGACTTGTGCTTCTTGACAATAATTACAATATTATCTCTGATTGAACTGTCCTTATTTAGTCCTGGGGTTAACCACACCAGATATTAGAAGCTTATCTCCCAGTAAAGACAAAATTACAAACCCTCTGCTCATCATATTGCTGGCATATGCAAAATGTGTGTCTTACTAATTAAACGTCAAATAATAAGTGGAATGAACAGTACATGAGACTTAGAAACAATTAAGTATTTTGTTTACTACATAATAATAGCATAATACTTTTTCCTAAGTAACAAAAGTAAGAAATCAAGTGTCAAAAACACATCATAACTCCCCCAAAATAAAAAGAGAGAGAAAGGAACACTATAAATATTAAAGAAATCACTGTTAATCCTAGTTTTGAAACAGATACTCAATGAAAACCAACAATATGAGATTCACCAGAAAGCAATCCAATAAATAAGAAAGCTTCATTCACTTCACCAACCATGGGAAAGTTTTTTTAAAAATCTGATTAGGAATATCTCTGTAACTTTATTTCTACCTAAAATATCAAGTTGCTGCAAGCAACAAATGTTTTAAGTACTAATAAGAGGCAACAGATGTTAAAACCCTTAACCGATACTAGATAATCCATTATATTACAGTATCTGGATTCTTATCTTGAACAAATGCAAGGATTGTTCATACTGTTCTTTAGCCTGCCTTTCTTTTACCAAATCAATTTTATTTTGCAGAATCAAAATATGTTTCAGCTTCATAATTTCTATGGAAGCTAGGTGTTCAGAAGTCTGAGGTGAGGACAAGATTCATTAACAGCTAAATTGATAACAAAAAAATTTTAAAGACAGGATGAGCAGTAAGAATTAACTGGCATCTACTAGACCTTAGGCTGTCCAACACAAGGCCTATTCTTTGAAACTACTAACAAGTTTTGGTACACCATTTAAATTCCTTGCCTATTTTTTCTGATCCTCTCAGTCTTTTAACTCCCATTCCTAGTAATGTCTACAATCTTGGTCTCAATAAATGTGACTTCTTAGGGTCTACTCATAGCTTTTGCTCACAACATATAATTCTGACTTTATATAGTATTTGGAATATTGTGATCCACTCTACTTTTCGATAGATGATCACTATCATCAGTTCAAACCTTGTGAAATTTCTCTCTTTAAATATGAGAGAGATCAAAATACCTTGTGTGAAAAGTGGTACCTGGTATTAAACTCAGGGGCACTTGACCACTAAGCTACAACCCAGCCCTATTTTGTATATTCTTTAGAAACAGGTTCTCATGGAGTTGCTTAGTATTTTGCTTTGGCTGAGGCTGGCTCTGAACTCATGATCCTCCTGCCTCAGACTCCCAAGCCACTGAAATTACAGGCATGCACCACTGTGCCCCACTCAAAGCAACTTTTTAATGAAAATAATACTTCAAAAGTAATGGGATTTCACTTTTAAATTAATTAAAAAGTTTCTGAGTTCTGACTTGAAATAGAAGTTATGTAATAAGGACACTCCAGTAGACAAGAAAAAAGCCAACATGTGAAACAAAAGTCCAAGTAAACTTAAAGCAGATCCATCAGTTCCAGACAAGTCTTGATATCTCTGAAACCCTCCTTGGCATACACTCCTTAACCACAGTAGTAGTTCCAAACCAGTGTGGTAGTTCCAAGCAACAATGTATTTTGTTACACAGCAACAGAGAGCAGATAGTTATTCATTAACAAAAATGGAAAGAAGAAAGATCTTCAAAAACAGTAATTTGTAATAAAATAGTTTTGTTTGTAAACTAAAGATCATCATCCCCAAGTGCTATTATTTATTATCCTAGTATGATACCTAAAACCACGCTTCTGGAAGTTTTTTCTCATTAAAACATCTGACCTCTCCCAAAACAGATGTGACCTGTGTCTTGTGTTTCTTAAAGATAATCAAGTCATCTCTAACTGAAATATGCTTATTTAGTCTTGGGATTGAACACACCAAATTTTAGGCTGAGGCTTCCACACCAAGTGAAGGCTGGCCATGCCACAAAGACCAACTATATGATTTTGTGTGAAGACTTAGGATTAGAAATGGTCAATCACATGATCAGTCATCATTTCTAGATTTCCCTGTTATCAGATAAAGTACACCAGGTTGGCAGTATTTTCTTGTGTAATGACATAAACATAAAACCACATAAACCTCACATATGGAACCCTCCTAGACTCTACCTTATGCATTTCTTTCCTTGATTGAATCTTTTCCCTGTAATAAACCAAAACTGTCAGTAACCGGCATGACTCTTCTAACAAACTTAAGGGTGGTTTTAATAACTCCCTCAATTTGCAGGTAATGTCAGAAGTGAAAGCAACCTTACATGGGGCAGTATAGTGCATTCTAATTTTACATGTGGATAAACTCCACAAGACCTCAACAATTCTCAAAAAGAAAGCATATCCTAAGCCTTGAAAATCTGTCTTGACAGGTCCTGTCTTTAGCATTTCACATGAGTGAGACTGGCATCCAAATAAGCCACTATTCAATACTGAAGGAGACAGTACACAGATTGAGACAAATAAGCAAACACATACACATACAAATAAGCAAACACACACAAATAAATAAACACACATACACAAACATATACAAAAAGTCTACATAAAATGTATGACCTCATGGTCTAATTGTGGATTTAAAAAAAAAAAATGCACCACTGATCTTTTTTTTCCTCTTGACACCTAACTATACAAATTCATAAAAGCCATTAGCCCCAACTAAACCATGTTTATTATTTTGAGATAACTGACTGGCATGATCATGATTTTGGAAAATTAGCTATAAAATCTCTATTTATATCATCTTAATTTCCTGAAATCCTCAGTTTTCCTTTAAGCATTCCATCTCAGGTCGATCACACTGCAAAATGATTTTTACAGATTAATTCTAATATATTTACCTATCAACAGAAGAGCTGCATCCGTTACTGCTGCACCATTCAGCATAGTAGCCATCAAAATATCATGACCAGGACAGTCAACAAAGGAAACATGCCGAACAATTGAGAAACAATAACTAGCTTCCAGACAATTAAAAGACACATAAATCAGACTTTTTAGATTCATTTTGCTTTAAAACTAATGAATTTTATTAAAAAGTGTATAAAAGAATTTGATATTTATTTTGAAATATCTATTTTGAAAATTACAGTCAAAATTAAACTGAGGAACACTGCAAAGCAGATACAACTATGTGCACATATAACTTTTTCAAGAACCAGGTTCTAAAATGTGTAGGAAAACTCAAATTCAGAGTGAAGGTGACAAACTTTATAAAACACACTGTGTTAATATTTATTTGAAAATCAAAACCTAATTCATTATAAAAACTATTTTACTGCCATCCACACAGCTTACCAGGTTTTTCGTATTTTCCAACTGAAATGTTTCTCACTGACAGTTCCATGTATTTTCTACTTCCTTACCAGACATGTGAGTTATAATTATTATGGACGTGGTAGCTTGTCTTTTGAGCTTAACAATTTTTTTTTTTTTGGATACTGGGAATTGAACTCAGGGGGACCCAACAACTGAGCCACATCCCCAGCCCAATTTTGTGTTTTATGTAGAGACAGGGTATCACTGAGCTGCTTAGTGTCTCGCGTTGCTGAAGCTGGCTTTGAACTCATGATTCTCCTGTCTCAGCCTCCCAAAGTGCTGGGATTACAGGCTAGTGCCACAGGGCCCAGCTCAATTGTTATTTTTGATAAAAAGCATCTAATTATTTTCTTTTGTGGAACATACTCTAGAAACTTCTCATCAAGTCCTAGGACTGTCTGTTATACTTTCTCTTAAAAGTTTTAAATATATCTATAATGGGTAATTATAACTTACCCATTTGAGTAAGTATTCAAAAGTATGTATGTTTTGTGAAGCCACTGCTCCTTGGTATACATGGTGACTGCTCCAGGACCCATATCCATTCCCTGTAAAGTACCAAAACTAGAGGATGCTTAAGTCCCTAATTTAAAATAAAGTAGTATTTGCATATAAACTGCATACATTCTTTCACATATACTAAATAATTTTTAGATTGCTTACAATATCTAGAATAATGTAAACATTATGTAAACAGTTGTTACACTGTACTTTTTAGGACATAAAGAAAAGAACAAAGTCTGTACATGTTCCCTAACTTTCCCCCACTGGAAGAATTTGATATGTAGTTGGTCTGAAGAGATGTAAAACCCTTAGATATTTAGGAACAATTGTACTTCAAATCTGTTGAGTATATACGAAGTATATATATATTTTGAGCATTAACGTGTAAAGTTTAAAATTAGGGTTCTTTTTGTTATAAACAATATTTTTTTAAAAAACATATCACCTGTTGAAATATTTTTATACCTCTTTCAAAGATCAGTTAAACATCTGTATGGTCTCTGTTCTCAATTTCGTTCCACCAATCCTTTCCATAAATAACATAACCTTGAATGTTACAGTTAATTTATTATATCCGGAAGACCAATTCTTCCTATTTTATTCTTATTCATAATTATTTTAGCTATTCTAGTTCACTTCACTTTCAAAATAAATTTTACAATACTCTTAAGAAAAACGATGAAATTCTGACAGGAATCACACAAACTCTGCACGTTAGTTTGTACACCATCAGCACCTTTACTCTTGTGTTACCCAACTCTCGAATAAAGCCTATTTATGTGGTTATGTAATTCTTTTGTGTTGAACAATTCTCAGGTGCTAATATCATTTAAAGAATTTTTAGTCCATATGTACAAGGATTCTGGATGATTTTTTTTTTTTTATTTTGACCATGTTAGTAAAGATGATACTGGCTTCTCAAGAGAATTTGGTTAAGTTCTCTTTTCTTTTTAAAGAGCTTTGATTTCTTTCTTTTGGAGTTAATTTTTATAGTTCAAGTTCTCTGTGTTCCACATTTCCATGTCTTCATGTTTTTGAGATTTTAAAAGGAGATTTAAAAAAATGTTCAGTACATGCATTTGTTGCTAATAAATATAAAAGCAAACTTTTACTGATCTTGTATTTTACTTCTTTTAAAACAAAGTTTTTTTGCAGCATACACCTTATAGTTTTCTATGTAATCACATCTGAAAAGTTCTTTCAATCTACATGCTCTAGATTTCATTTGCTTGCCTTACCCAAAACTTAGCGCACTGTGTGTAACACAAATACAGCAGATATCCTGTTTTATTTCCAATTAGAAAAAACATTCAGTATTTCAACATTTGAAGTCACCTATAGTTTTGCTGTAGAGGTTATCAAGTTGAAGAAATTCTTCCTTATTCCTAATGATCATCAGCATGTTTTACATGAATGGCTAAATAAATGCTTTACTCTATAACTTATATGAAAATAAGATGTTTCTTTCCTTTTCTGTTTCTCTTTTTGATAGTGAGGATTAAACCCACGAACACTTTTCACCAAGTTGTATCCTATGCCCTTTTTTATTCTGAGAGGTTGGCCTTGAACTTTCAATCCTCCTGCCTCAGCTTTCCAAATTGTGACAATTATAGGCATGAGTCACCAGATCCAGGGAGATGTTTCTTTAATCTGTTGTCATGCTAAATTAACAATGAATGGTTCAGATGCTGAATCAATACCTGGAATAAACCACTACTTGGTCATATCATGTACTTCTTTTTTATATTACTAAATTTTATGGGTTAATATCTAAAAATTTTTGCGTTGATATGCATTGAGGATACTTGAGTAGCTGCTCTTTACCTGTTATTTTGAGGCGGGCAGGGAGCATCCTGGTCTATCCTTGTTATTAATGAGATCGTGGTTTCTCAAAAGAGGTTAGTGAATGTTCTTCCATCAAGCTTTAGGTTGGAAAAGAATGAGTCTATTCACCTATTCTAATTAATTATGTAGAATTTTTCAAAGTAGTCCCTGTTTTCCTTTAGATATTTGCTAATGTTTCAATCTCTACAACTGTAACTTTTTTTCCATTGTCATTTTGCTTAAAGTCTATCAATTTTGAAACAAAAAACACTTCTTAGTTTTACTGACATTCTCCAATGTTTCCAATTTTTCCCACTGTACCAGATACAGGAAACTTATTACAAACTAAACATACAATAATGCAATTATACAAGAATATAGTTATGTTGATATTGATTAATAAGCCCCAGATTATAATTTTCAATATATTTTGGTACACCTCTGTTAACTTAGTTGAAGATTTTTCAGAATCAAATACCTGGAACATTTAATGGGCTAAAATTATGGTATTCTTTCTGCTTGTTAACTTGCTTTGCTTTTTCTAAACTTGTTCTTTCAAGATGGGAGACAAGAGTATAAATTTTAGGTTTTACTATTCTATAAAAGCTTTAAAATTTCTTTCTAAGTATGTTTAGCTGTGCGCCGCAAATTCTGGTACTCTGTATTTTCATTTAGTTCAATATCACTGGTCACTAGAAAAACACAAATTAAGGTGACAGTGAAGAATCAATAATTAAAATAACTTCAATCACAACATTGCTGGTAGTAAAATAAATGGTATAGATATTCCAGAAAAATAATGAGGTATGTTTTCAAAAAACTAAACATATACTAATCACACAACTCATTAATTACAAATGTAGGTCTATGTCCCAGAGAAATGAAATCTTAAAACAGCTCTGACAAACTTATATGCAATGGTTCTTAGAAATTTTTTAATAGCACAAATCTGGAAAAGCCAAAAAGACCTACAGTAGCTCAGATATATCCACTTGGAAGAATACTATTTAATAACAATAAAAGTGATAAATGATAGCAACCAGGGTAGGTTTCCAGGACATGTTACAGAATAAAATAAAAATAACTGCAATCTCAAAAGGTAAAAACTACACAATAAATGTAACATTTCTGAAATAATAAATGCACAGCTAAATAACACTTAAGCCTTGTAGAGGCAGCAAGGGAGAATTACATGTCTATAAATGAGTAACGTAAGAAACCTATTGGTAGTAGAATAGTTCTGTATCTGAAAGCAGTGGTGATCATAAATACGTAAGTGGTGACAAAATAATGTAGATGTTTATATGTACATTATACCAATGTCAAGACTCTGATATTTTACTGCATTGTACTATAGATATCTCATGGGTATCAATGGGTAAGAATTTTCCATTAGCTCTATAACTTTGTGTAAATTTTAATCATTTCAATTTTAAAACTATAAAGCAGAGTCATTCCTTAGAAAATGAAAATGAACATTCAAAGATATTTAATTTTAGATGTATATGCTTTAATAAAAATGTATTATGCATATTAAAAATGTGTAGATTTAGAGCAATTTTGGTTCAATTCTTGGAACTTATCTGGAAACAGTTTAAAATATTTTTGGAATGCTTTAACAGGGAAAAACTGATGAGCTAAAGTATATTAAACTGCTATCTTAAAACAATAAAACTGTTAACAGAATCAGAAGAGTAACCCAATAAAATAATTTGGCAAAGAATCTCCAGCAATTTGAAAAGCTAAATGAATTGTGAACATAACAGATGGCAATGCAGAAATTAAAAAACAAAACAAAAAACCTACACTATGCACCCAGAACTTGTCATTTTAAAAACTGTTGTGTTTGGATAGTCATGATCTAAACTTTCCTAAGGTAAGACTTACACTTACATATATCACTTGTGGACATCAGTGTTCCCTTATGAAGAATGAGGACAGGGTATGTATAAAACTACAACCCCAAAGAGGAGAGAACAGCAAGCCAAGTATTAAAAAGAAAGACTGGGTCATAGTTCAATGTTAGAGTACTTGCCTAGCATGTGAAAGCTGTCCCTACTCCAAGAAAGAAAATAACAGAGAGAGAGAGAAGAGAAAAAGAGAAAACAGGAGTTATGAAGGTAGGAAAGAAAAAAGAAAGGAATTATTAAGGGTAGGTAGGTGTTTACTCTACTACAAAACAAAAAAAAATTTTAAACAAAAGAAAATGGAAAAAGACACCATTAGATCTAACAAATTCTTTTTATGTGATCATTCTTCACTGAACTTGCACTTATTTATTTTAGTTGGATTTAACAATTGACTTTCCACATATTGAAAAAAAATTTTTTTTTTAAAAGTATTAAACTAATGAATACTCTAGTTCTTGGCCAAAAAAATGTTGTTTAAGATTTCTTATCTACATTTTGTCAGTTGCATCTGCATAAGTTTAATATTCAGTAGTTGCTTAACTGCTCCACTATTTCAACAAGCACAGGGAAAGGAAAGCATGTTTAGCATAAAAATGATCACCTGACTAGTCTGAAGTTCCCTTTAAGTCCCTGGGATAACTGTAGGAAACTCATCAGGTGTACTGCTTCCACAAGATCTGTATCATTCTGGCCGAAGACAACTTGAGTCATCAAGTTTGTAAATCTGAAAATTTCAGAGAAAATACTGAAATTGGTCAACTGCATAAATAACAAACTAAAATGTTTCTATTACCACAATATACTATATACCTTGGCATTAGCATATCCAAGCTTGATGGTAATATTCCTTTCCAGTTCATTTTTGAACCTCACAGTGTGAACACCAGAAATAGCTTTTACAACTATGGATTTTCCATGAGCAGCATGACCAGTCATTCCTTTATAAAACCAAACATTAATTAATATGCACCCAATTACACTGAAATTTCAAAAGGATAATTAAAGGTACAACAATGTAAATATGCAAATCTGTAATCAAGTGATTTCACTTTTTCCTCCCACATATTTTCTTCACAAATCTTGTTCTAAAACATGCCTGTAAAACTTTATTTTATCTGAACAACTTATTTAAAAAACATACTGTTTACATATGCTATTTAACTTATTAATGTAAGAAAAGATTATCTTCCATTGAAATAATAAAATGTATGCAAAATTTTATACACTAAAGAAACTTTTTCGTATTTCCAAAATGTGGTAATGACTATGATGGTTCCGGATTAAAAAAAAAAAA
>PVHX01022785.1:0-26238 GCA_004024805.1 Geosciurus inauris
TGGTATGTATATATGTATGTATATATACACATGTATACATATATGTGTGTGTGTATATATATTTTAGTTGTTGATGGACTTTTAGTTTATTTATTTATTTATATGTGGTGCTGAGAATCAAACCCAGTGCCTCACATATGCTGGGCAAGCACTCTACCACTGAGCCACAACCCCAGCCCATCATGTGGTTTTAAAGTGGTTTATTAGTTCAGACCTAAAACTTCTACTGAGCCTTTAAAACTATAGAGCATCTTATCTGCTCTCTGGCATGGAAAATGCAAGATGTGGGAGATGGAGAGTTAGAGTTAGGACAGCACTGGCACCAGGTAATTCTCAGAGGTCCTGGAGGGACACAGGGTTTCCTGATGTACATGGCATAGGAATTCAAACAGTTTTTCTTACAAACTTTACAAATGGACTATCCTCAGTAATCTGAAGGGTCTAGAAGCAGCCATGTGTCTGACACTTTGGTGACTGAAATAAACCACAGACATCACACCTCCAGCTGCACACAGAGTAGGGGACAGGAACACAGAAGCCAATAACTTCAATTCAGGGTGATGAGACACTGACAGCAACAGTGACTGGTACAGTAGGAGGTAAAAAGGAGGGGGACAAGCTATTTCCTCTTGTTGGAACACCTCTCCATCTGGACCTATCAACACTGTACCCTACCTCCAGGGCCAGCCTAATGCTGGCTCCTCCCAGAGTGCACTGCTCCTAAGTGATCTGGTCTTTAGGAACTTTGGGTGGTTCTCAGCTCATCTTGCTAAAGAGGCACAGATCTCATATCCCTAAGTCTCAAGTGTTCTTCCTACTTGCAGGGTCTTCTGCATGGTGAGGGATCCCTATCTTAGCCATTATCTACCCATTATCTTACCCATTCAGAACTCAGTACCTTTTCTGGCCACAGCAAGTGCTCCAAAGGCATCTCCTGAAAGAGTAGCCACACTCTTTGCTTAAAGCTCCTTCTCCAGGTTAGGTGAGATAGGCCTGGGGTTCTATAATTTGGACAATAGCTCAACGTATATCCTCTATTCTCAGGATCTCCCCTCTTTTGTTCTTTAGAAGTGACAATATAAACAGTGTGGTTACTTGCAGCAAAACTTCCTCTGAGCAGTTTTGCTAGATGGAAATTTCATGTCTCTGACACATCTGAACATTTCGGCTTCTACCTTGTTTGGAAGGAAACTTCCTCTCTAGTGTTGTGCTACTAGAATTGCCAACTTTTTGCAGCTGCTGGTGGAGCTGTGTTCAGTAGCACAGGAGGCTCTAAAGATTATTTTTACATCACTGTTTAGGGTTGCTCCATAAGGTATGAATTAATTTCACCATTAGCAACACAATGTTACTGTAATTTATGTGAAGAAAACACAGAGCAAGCATTAGTTCTGCCAAACCCTCATTCTTCACTATCATAGCAAGGAATGGTTTTGAACACATGTTAAGAATTTACAGTTCAATTTTTCTGCGCGCAAGGAAAAGCATGGCTCCTGCCATTGCAATAAAAATGCAAAGTGGTTTTTGCATAGATAGCTATCAAATCAGTTAAGTTTTGTAATACTTTGGTTCACAGTTCATTTATCTAATTATCACTCCCAAATAATGAAACATTGTAACTATCAACAATTTGTGATGAAATAGTTTTTGTAAAATGCTATTTTTATTGGTCTAAATGTAAAAATGTTGTGGTGATCACTGGCCTACTATGTCCCTGTTTAATTTTTTCAACTGGCTATTGCAGGGAATAGAATCTAAGAAATAACCTCTTTGGAGCTCTTATTTTAAGTTGTTGCTCTAAATTCCTAATATAATGGTTGCAAAGGCAACGCCATACAGTATTAGAAATAAAGAAAAGTATGAGCTTATTTTTAAGGTGAACTTTAAAAATATACAAATGTAAGTATAATTCTTATTTTTTTTTGGTACCAGGGATTGAACTCAGGGGTACTCGACCACTGACCCACATCCCCAGCCCAATTTTGTGTTTTATGTAGAGACAGGGTCTCACTGAGTTGCTTAGCGCTTCACGGTTGCTGAGGCTGGCTTTGAACTCGCAATTCTCTCCTGACTCAGCCTCCCAAAGTGCTGGGATTACAAGCGTGAGCCACCACATCCTTCTTATTTTTTAAAAAAGCATTAACTTATGATACTTTCCTCAAAGTATTATTCACATGTGAGGCTTTGGATCCTATTGCACATTGCTGGTCTTAGAAGCCTGGGATTCATGGTGTGTGTGTGTGTGTGTGTGTGTGTGTGTGTGTGAGAGAGAGAGAGAGAGAGAGAGAGAGAGAGATATTAACCTCTCCTAGCCATTAAGGTCCTGCTTTCTAATAATATTGTGATGTACACTCAGGAAATAAACTTGGGTACTAGGAAGAAATAAGCCTATTATTCTTTTGGAGTTTAATATGGTCTTGCTATGAATTTTATCAACCCATCTTTCAAGTACACATCACTGACTCTTCTTAACATATGGGGAAACTCAAGCCTCAAGAGGTCAGTGACTTGCCTGTAGTTCAAATCCAGGAAGTGAGAATATATGATAATTTCTTAATATCTAAATTTAACACATTATACTTATGCCAAAAGCATTAAAAATGTTAATACTGTTCATCTATTCTCTTTCAGAACAAATTTAATAAAACATTTTATTTTTCCTAATAATATACCCATTAAACTCAGATCCTGCAGAAATTGATACCTTCTCTTATTGCACCTGGCAACATAAAATCATGTTACACAAGGTACAAATGCAATAGAGCCTAACTGTCTTGCCCTAATTACCACATCTTCTTTATGTACAGGCCAAAGGGCATTTTCCCTTTTGCTATATTCTAACTCATTCTTAAACACAAGTCAGTTACTCAGTTACTCCAGATTCTTTCCAAACCATCTTGCCTTTTTTAAAAAATATTTTTTAGTTGTCAATAGACATTTATTTATTTACATGGGATGCTGAGAATCGAACCCAGTGCCTCACACATGCTAGGCAAGTGCTCTACCACTGAGCCTCAACCCCAGTCTCTGCCATCTTTATTTCTGAAGTTTATTGCACCCTTCTCCACTGAAGACATTTTTACTGTGCTTCAGAGATATCCCTTTGATATTATACCCCTGACAGTTGTTTAAGAAAACAATACTAACATTTCTTTTTCCTTTGTCTGGGTGACCATTGCCTGGTGACACAGTTTTCAAATCCATCTGTCAGAAAGCCCAGAAAAATTAGAATGAAACTTTCCAGAAGGTCTCTTGGATAGTGAATCTCTTCCTCACTTCTGAAAGTAACTTCCTAAGTGACTACCTAGCTGTCAGACCTGGGATAAATAACAACTTCTGTGGGTCTCAGTTTCTTCAGCAGCAAAGTGGCAAAGTTGGACTAATTGCTGTGCTCTCTCCCAGCAACACAGTTCTCAGAAAAGACTCTTTTCCTTTTCTCATCCACCTCTGGAGACTGGTGTCAACAATGCCAACAACATGCATTGGGTGTATGGGGAGTCTTAATCGTCCAGGCAGCCAGGAGCCTGGCAGAGACTGAGAACGTTCACTCTGCATGCTGGTCCACCAGCTTTCCTCTGATTCAACTCTGTGCCAACAAGAGAACCAACCAGCAAGTATATGCTGATTTTTAAATTTTAAAACATAAGAGATTCCTTTATGTACTTCTAGAATATCCCATCAGGTGGTGGCCTGTCATAGTGGCAGCCATTGAAGGATAATGCATGGACATGCTATAGTCCATTACTAATGGGCAGAATTAGCAACATTCCAAGTATTCTAACACCAATTCTTATTTCATTCTGATTAATAAGTACAGAGAACAATCCCTTCTAACTCTTACTATTGATTAAATGCTTTAAAGAATAATGGCACATTTATTAGATTGAAAAGCAAATGAACAGATGAACAAAACAGAAAAATACAAGACGCTACTACTTCAACCCCCAGGGGAAGCAGGGCCAGTTCTAGGATGAAGACATGTAAGTGGTTTTCTTGGCCCCTTCACAGGATAAAAACTGGCTTTGAGGGGCTGGGGCTGTAGCGCAGTGGTAAAGCGCTTGCCTAGCATGCGTGAGGCACTGGGTTCGATCCTCAGCACCATCCTACCTTTTGCCTCCATGAATTTACTCTAGGACTGGAAATAAAACCTCACAAATAGGTCAAGTGATTTTTGACAATATTGTGCAAGACCAATGGGAGAAATGTCAGTATTTCCAACAAATGGTGCTGGCAAAACTGGATATCCACATGCAAAAGAATGAACTTGGACCCTCAGCTTGTACCATATTCATACTCAAAATGAATTGAAGACCTAAACATAAGACCTAAAATTATAAAACTTTTAGAAATTAACATGTGGGAAAATCTTCATGACACTGAATTCAGCAATGATTTCTTGTTTATGATACCAAAAGCACAGGCAGCAGTAGTAAAAATAGATACACTGAAATACACAAACTTAAAAACTTCTGTGTATCAAAGGACATAATCAATAGAATAAAAAGGCAACCTGGAGAATGAAAGAAAATACCTAAAAATCATATATCTGGCAAGTGGCTAATATTCACAATATATTAAGAATACCTACAACTCAACAACACACAGTAAACTGATTTTCAAAAATGAGCAAAGGACTGCAATAAATATATCTCCAAAGAAGATGCA
The DNA here is from genome assembly GCA_004024805.1 of Geosciurus inauris. NCBI lineage: Eukaryota > Metazoa > Chordata > Mammalia > Rodentia > Sciuridae > Geosciurus > Geosciurus inauris. Next base: position 4,666 of record PVHX01022785.1, read on the forward strand.
CAGATGGCCCAAAAGCAAAACATTGTTGCTTGTTAGGGAAACACAAACCAAATCCACAAGGACATACCATCTCACAATTAATAGGATAGCTACTATTAAAAAAATAAGCATTAGCAAAGATGTAGAGAAACTGGAATCCTTGTGCACTGATGGTAGGAATGCGAATTGTGCAGCCACTATGGAGAACAGTATGGCAGCTCTTCAAAAATTTAAAATGGAGTTACCAATGAATCCAGCAATTCTGCTTATGGGTTTAGAAACAGACGAACTGAAAGCAGTGTCTCAAACAGATGTTTGTACATTCACAGTGAGAGCAGTACTATTCAATATAGCCAAAACGTGGAAGTAACTCAAGTGTCCATCAATGATTGAACATATGTGATATACACATATGATGGAATACAATTTGGCTTTAAAATGAAAAGAATTCTGACAAATTAAAACTTCCATTATCTTGAGGGCATTAAATTAAATGAGATAAATCAGTCACAAAAGGATACAATATATGACTCAACTTAGGAGTTCCTAGAGTAAATTCATGGAGGCAAAAGGTAGGATGGTGATTATCAGGGACCACCAGAGTTAGTGGGGTGCTCTTTGACAATCCCACGAGTCTCTATGAAGTTTCAGGTAGGGAGAATGGGGATTTACTGCTTAAATGGGTATAGAATTTAGTTTTGCAAGATGAAAAGAGTTCTGGAGGTGGACGGTGGTGGTGGCTGCAACAGCAATGTGAATATAATTAATGCCACTGAAATAAACACTTTAAAGATGGTTAAAATGATTAATTTCATGCTATGTGTACTTTACTACAATCATTACATTGCTAGTTACATCATGGGAACTCATAAAATAAAAAAGTTAAAGTGAGCCAGGCGTAGTGGCACAAACCTGTAATCCCAGCACTTAGGGAGGCTGAGACAGGAGAATCGCGAGTTCAAAGCCAGCCTCAAAGCCACCCTGGGATGTGGCTCAGTGGTTGAGTACCCCTGAGTTCAATCCCCAGTACTAAAAAAAATAAAAATAAAAAAATTAAAGTGTAGGAATGACTACATGGATTCTGATCATTTCTTAAATTTCTAAGGCGACTCATTAAACTATTTCATGCTGTACTCATATGTATTATTTTTTAATTGAGAAAATTCCCTATTTATATAAAATTTTTTTTTTTTTAGGTTGGAAGGGTTTAATATTTTTTTTATACAAAACTAGGAAGAACATAATAACCTTCTTATACATCCTCATATCCAACAACTCAAGACAGTTTTATACCTGCCCACAGTGTTTTAATCTTGTGTGTTAGGGCCACATTTTCATGTCATGTGTAACCCTCTGCCCAGTGCACAGATGAGGATGTTGAGACTTGACCTGGCTCACCCAGATGGCAGCGGAGGGGCTGGCTGCTAAACACGTGAGGCTAACTCTTTTCTTTTTCATTTATTTATTCAAGTTAATTATCTTAACTAACAAAATTAGTTTTCTAGGACAGGCTAGCCAACTTCTTAGATAAGGTTAATTAATTTTTTTTTTTTTGGTACTGGGGATTGAACTCAGGGGCACTCGACCACTGACCCACATCCCCAGCCCTATTTTGTATTTTATTTAGAGACAGGGTCTCACTGAGTTGCTTAGCACCTTACCATTGCTGAGGCTGGCTTTGAATTCGCAGTTCTCTGGTTTCAGCCTCCCAAAGTGCTAGGATTACAGGAGTGTACCACCTTGCCTGGCTTAAAATTTTTTATAATATAAAACACATGACTTAGTCCATGGTTTCCTGTTATTGGTGTTTAAGCACGGAAACGTGCTCACCATCTCTAGGAACTCAGTTTTGCTTCCTGAGCCCTGACTTACTGGAAGCATGTACTGAGGCATGTAGGGTCCAATGGTAATATGGCACAACTCTGCATGCTGGAAGAATTGCTACCTCCACAGTCAATTACAACTTACATTGCTAAATTAGACCCAGATTTATCTTTTTTTTCCTTTGTCAATCAAAAGGCAATTTATTGATTTTGGAAAATGTTTAGCATCCTATTCTTTTCTTTCATTCTGTTTCCCAGTCAGATTTACTACAGCAAATCACAAACTCAGGCTCAAATGAGGTAGCATCTGCAAAGAGCTTTGCAAATGGTGAGTCAGTATTGGTGCCGAGATAGGGCTGAGCTGATGGTGGGTTTGCTCTGGGCTGCACACCCTGTCTCTTTTACTGTATAAATAAGACACTACTTGGGCAAAGGACTAAAGGGCCACAACATACACTCTGTTGGAGAAGGGTTGGCATCCCTTGGAGTAACCCCTTGCAGGAAATAATCTTTACAATGACCTACAGGAATCAAGGAAAGACTGAAGCCTGGCCTCCCAGAGCCCTATGCTGGAGGCTTTGTAAGTGTTTGTATGTGTGTGTGTGGGGGGAGGATGCGGGGGGGTCAACAGGCATAGGTGTAGTGTCTCCCAGGTCCTTCTGCCCCATCCAGTTGTAGAGGGGTCTCTTAGTGAGGGGGACACCTGAAAGGGCTTGCTTTCCATTAGGATGGCCCTGGGAGTCTAGGTCTGGTGTGTAACCAGGAAAACTTCCTCAGAGATCTTTGATGCTGCCAGATTCCTGCTGAGCATGAAGCATGTCATGCTGGGTACCATGGCATCACAGAATCTCTGCTTCACGCATGTCTTGCCCCAGAGAGCAATTGATGCTGCCAGATTCCTGCTGAACATGAAGCATGTCATGCTGGGTACCATGGCATCACAGAATCTCTGCTTCACGCATGTCTTGCCCCAGAGAGCACAGAGTGAATTATGAAGGGAGAAGGAGACAGTGCAGGTGGGCGTGTGGGACAGGACTGTGGACAGAGCCTGTTAGCCTCGGCGCTTATGCACTTAGGCAGGTGCTGAAATGAGAGAGGCTGAGCTTGAGGACTGCTGGTGGAGGCTCCATATGACAGCTACCTTGAGGATCATAAAAACCAGATGAGCCAGCAGATAACTGCTGTATGGTAACTCGTGTCACAATAAAAATGTCAGCTTTCTGTATTATTTTACAACATCGACTAGCTTAGGAATGCTTTCAAGCAGGACACTGATACCCTCCATTGTTAAACATAGACTTAGGCATTTATTAACTGGTATTCACACGGCTCTTCACTACCCAGGTTTGTGAAGCGAGACCAGATTTCCTGTCCTTAGTATTCCTTCGGGGTAGCTACCATGTGGGCGCGGTAAAATGCTTCCATCCAAATTGACAGCCAGGGCAGGAGCCTCACACTCCCACATTCTTATCCCTCTCCCTCTCTCTCCCTGGAGAGTTAAGCAAAATTCTCTTTATTAATTTTCTTCTTAAGAAAATAAAACCCAAAATCCTTTGTAATAAAGAACTCCAGAAAAAAAAATCACTAAATCTCCCCTTCTTTTTTACGTGAGTTCTCTGGACAGTAGAGTACTGGCAGGACTTGGAGGTGGGGCCTCTTCTCAGTCCTGCCTTGCATAGCACTGAGGCCAGCATTTCTGGACTGTTCTCATGAAACCACTCAGAGGCTAAAATTGCAAGTGGTGTGCATTTGCAAATAGATTCCTGAATGATTATCTAGAAAACGTGCCCTTGAATTCTGAATGAAAAGACATTATTTTGAGGATTATTTGTCTTCTCTTGGATTTGTATGGTCCATTATGAACAAACACCATAAAAATTACTATCCTTCATGGCAAAGGTGAATACAACACTATCTCTTTATGGGTTTTTAGGTGAAAATACTGATTCTCATTGGGCAGTTCCTTCTTTAACGATGACCCCTGAACTTGCTCATTGTTTCCAAGCTGAAGCCACCTTTTATCAAGTCTCATTTTACTTCACTTTTCTATCTGGAGTCCACTGAAGAACAATCAGATAGTCCTGCTGACCACTGGTCATTCAGGCCCCCCAGCAGGATCCAGAGTAACACTGGGCAATGGTGCAAACACAGCCCAGGCATCATGGGATAGGTAGAAGGCAAGCTCTTCATTTTTATCCAAAGCTCCATCTACTATATGATATACTCCTTCTTTCTTTATTTCCAGCTTCATCTACTCTAGGATAATGCTCTTTCTTTCTTTCTTCCTTCCTTCCTTCCTTCCTTCCTTCCTTCCTCCTCCTGCTCCTCCTCCTCCCCCTTCTCCTCCTCCTCCTCCTCTTCTTCTTCTTCTTTGGTGGTGCTGGGGATTGAACCCAGGGCCTTGTGCATATGAGCAAGCACTCTACCAACTGAGCTATATCCCCAGCCCTTCTATGATATACTTGATCACATGAACACTACTGATCTTGAACAATGAAAGTGATTTTTCTGAATGGTGTGTATGTGTATACACACATGAATATATTAGAGATTGATCCAAAGGACACCTTGCCACTGAGCTTTATCCCCAGTGCTTTTCAGTTTTGATTTTTTTTAAAAAAAAAGTTATACATGGACACAGTGTCTTTATTTTTGTTTTACTTATTTTTATGTGGTGCTGAGGATCGAACCCAGTGCCTCACACGTGCGAGGCAAGCGCTCTGCCACTGAGCCACAACCTCAGCCCTCAGTTTTGATTTTTGAGACAAGGTCTTGCTAAGTTGCAGAGGCTGGCCTTGAACTTACAATCCCCCTGCCTTAGCCTCCCAAATAGCTGTGACTATTAGAGTATATACATACATACACATATATATGTATATATATATATATATGTGTGTATTCATGTGTGTATGTGTATATATCTCTATATCTCTATATCTATGTGTGTATATGTATATATAAATATATAAAATACAATATATTATATATAATAAAGGTATTGTACATATTACATAGTATTTTATTAAAATTATTTCATATATATAAAGTATAATACACACACACACACACACACACACACACACACGATACTTTTAGAGGCCTGGGAATGTAGCCCAGTGGCAAATCACTTGTCTAGCATGCACAAGGTCCTGGGTTCCATCTAGCACTGCCATAAAAAATGAGTAAAATTTTAATAAATGATTTTAGAGATAACCAAATCAACATATACACTGATAATTCTTTGTCTCAAGCCACTGAATCTGGGGGCTGGGTGCAGTTCAGTGGTAAAACGCACGCTCAGCAGGCATGAGGGCCTGGGTTCAATCTCCAGCGCCACAAAACAAAAACAAAACAAAACACAATAACAAACTAAAACCACCTTAGAGATTACGTAGCATAGCTTTCCTCTTAGAGATGAAGGACTGATGACCAGGCTGGGGAGCCAATGTCACCCTGCTAGTGTAGTATTGTCATCATCACCAAGCTACTGGTTGAAAACACGCTGGGCCTTGCAGAAAAGAGGCTTGGGCAGAGTTGGAGACACCTGGGAGCTGTCCTTGAATACCTGAAGGGATCTCACAAGGGTGAGGGGATGGGATTGCTTGGGGCAGTTATGTAGCAGTTACATGTAGGCAGGTTTTAGTTTAATAGAAAAAAGCAAAATGACTTTCTGATATAAGAAGCTTTCTGAGAGTGGAAAGGACCACTTTGTGAGGAACTCCTTACTGGGGGCCTCTCAGGGGTGGGCACATCTACAGTGTTCCCTGTATCAGTGGAGAGATGTTGGAGGGAGGAGGGAGCTGGGACAGCCCCCAGCTGGGGTGGCAGAACTGTGGGAGAACTGATGCTGGGGGTACCTTGGGATAGAAGTTTTTTTACAACTTTATTGTTGCATGCTTCACACATCATATAATTCCCCTACCTCAGCTGTGCAATGCCATGGCCTTTAGTAACTTTACCAAACTGTGCAACCATCATCATAATTACTTTTAGAACATTTCACCCCAATAAGACCTGTGGGGACAGCCATTTTAACTACAGCAGGTCTCTCAGGCATGGCTGTCTTGTGAGGGCCACATCTTACGAGAATCACATTCTGATGATCCTTCCCATCACAGCCTGGATAACTTGCTCTGGGTGTGATTAGGTGTGGTACCCATGAATGACATTCAGAGTGGTTCCCAGACAGGCTAAGGGAAGGAAGGGCTGGATGGAGAGGAAGAGACTGGCAGACAGGTGACAGAACTTGCGTGACTAAAGGGCAGGTGACATTGAGTGACAAGGTAGAAGTAGATTCCCCTTTCCCTGGTCCTCCCCCAACTCTATACAAGGTTCTAATTATAATAAATCTGACTAAGGTAGTGGAAACTTTTCACTCTGATAGTTTATCACAATAAACTTTAAACAATAAAGACTCAGTCACTTGAAAATCCTTAAGTTCCTAATAAAACGGATGATCATAATTGTTATATAACATCCATTCTTTTTAAACAGTAGCATACATTTTAAACCCAATTTATTTCCCTGACAAGCTAACCTAAGTTACCCAGAAAAAGGGATTCCTCTTTAAGTTTGGGTTGTCTGTGGTGCACCCTGAAGGGAAGACTCAGCGGCCTGGATTTGGCCATTTTATAAGGGTTGGATGGGCTGAAAATGCTAAATGTGTGTCACATCTCTCCCCATGCCAGAGGACCTGCTTGTATTCTCAAAACAGGTGCTTAAGTAGCACCTTGAAGAAAATGACGTGCTTGCTGGTTTATGTACGTGCACACACTTCCTCACCGGAGCGTGCCTGGAAAGCAAGCCTCTGCAAATCATATCTGGGTGATAATCACAGGATGGGCAAGGTAAGCCACCCACCCACGTGCCAATTAAATGTCAAGGGGCTGTAATGGGACTGGAATAACTCTTTCAAGGTAAAGCCTAAGATTTCGGCTATTACAGGAATCTGATAATCCTGAGAGTTCACTCTTTACATGAAGCTTTAAAGAGGTGGGCTCATGGTGTATTTAAGTTTAAAGTGCCAGAAATCCAAAAGCAACAAAACAACAAGAAGTTCCCAGAAAAATCAAGAAAGACATTTTAGTTTTCTGAAGCTTTGACAATATTGTAGACATATATTTCTCCAGGAAGGCTGTGGAAGAAAAGGGATGTAAAGGGGCCAGGTAGGGCTTGTTCAGTAGGAGAAAATGAAGACATATGTCAACGAGAAAAATGTCCAGGAATCACACCTTCAGTTGGGGCCATCAGGCATAGTCTGATCCAAGTTGCAAAATGTTGGGCTGCATTAAACTTTGTTCACTTGCTAGATTAAATGAAAAAGAGCCAAAACTCTCACAGGGTTTGGGAAAGAATCCTTTCTATTCTGATGATTCTATTCTGATCTAGTTCTCAAAATTAACCCAACTATTTGGCTAGTGAGATGCAGGCAATACAACATGATAGAAGATAATGCTGGCACATCTAAAATCCAAATTCTGCTCTGAAGTCTTTTTAAAATAGACATGGCCACACAAGAGGGGTGGTAGGGAGTATTCACTCACGACACCTGGAATCTTTCAGAGAGCTGCCCAGAAGACAAGCACATTAGGAACTCTCATTCTTTCCAACATAGTTTCATGGATTTGTAAATAAATCAGTGCTGGTCACACCATATGGCCTCCATTTTCCCCCATCTTGACCTCAAGATATGGCCCGAGGAGACCACAAGTCCCAGCAAGCAGTTTTCAATCTATATCTGAGTAGCGCCACATAAAAGATGAAAGCAATTACAACGAGCACCATTTGCAGCCAATACCTCGATGCAGTCCTCCTGGCTTCTGGAAAATTGCAAGGGAGCCCTGTAACTGGCCTAGAGTACGGGCACAGGCTTCACTGACATCTTTTTCAAATTATAAATCCATTTGGGTTAAATTCTCATGGGTAGTGCCTTAGATCCCTGCATGGATTGCACAGCAGGCACTATTAGATCCTAGTTGTAATCAGTGAGTGATGGTCCAGGAACCTGGGAAGGCTCTAATAACAAGCAACACTATCATCAGAACACTTAAACACTTAGGCAGCTTCGCATCTTCAAAGCACTTTACAAACATTAATTAATTCATATACACTACACCCCTGTGATGTCGTTAAGTATTATTATCTCCATTTGACATATAAGGAAGTAGACAGGTTAAGTGGCTTGCTTGAGGCCACACAACAAGCCCAGAGTAGGTCTGGGAATGTAAATTAGAAGCACCTGATCCAATGCACACACAAGCCTGCTATGGCAGGGTCAGCAAGCTCACCTGTTCTCGGTCCTCCATGCCCTAAACAAGTGGGCCTGTGGCTGCAGGACAGCTGCTGACACCCTGTCAGAGGGAGGAAGCCCCCAGGGTGTTGCCTAGGTTTTGTCCCACAACTCCTGGATTATGTTACAAGCCAGAATAGTTAGCAGGAGTTTCACGAACCTACTCTAGTGAATCTACTGCTACATCCACACAATGGTCTGAATGGTCTCCCTGAGAATTCATGTTAAAACTTAATCCAGAAAAATCATATGTTAATGATATTTGGAGGTGGGGCCTTTGGAAGGTGATTGGACAAGGAAGAGCCCTCATGAATGGATTAGTATGTTATGGAGGGAGTGGCTTTGTTATACAAGTGAGCTCTCTTGGGCACATTTGCTATCTTGCCAAGTGATGCTCTGTGCCACTCTGCAGAGTCCCACCAGCAAGAAGTCTTCACTAGATACAGCCTCTCAACCTTAAACTTTTCGACTGTAAGAAATGAATGTCTTTTCTTTATAAATGATGCAGGTATTTTGTTATAGCAACACAAAACAGAGTGAGGGGCTGGGGTAGCGGCTGAGTGGCAGAGCACTTGCCTAGCATATGTGAGGTACTGGGTTCGATTCTCAGCACCACATATAAATAAATAAAATAAAGGTCCATTGACAACCATAAGACAAAAACAAAAACAAAAACAAAGTGAGACAGTCCAGTTGCAGTGATGGGGAGGTGAGGGTCCTTTGCCTGCTGCCTGGGGAAGCTGCCAATAGTGAGGCTGGAAGGGAAGGCTCTGGCAGGCCAGGCCCTGGAGAGTCAGAAATCATGGCTAAAGGGTGTATAATTGACAGAGGAGAAAATAGAAGACAAGTGGAAACTTGGGCAGGAGGATTCTATGATCTGCGAGTCATCAAAAAATAAAACCAAACTAAACAACAACAAAATACCAGGAACCTATGCTGGGAAATGGAAGGGGTCACCGAAAACCACATGAAATAAACAGCAGAGGCACTGTGAGTTGGAATGAAGACTTGCTTTGGCACTGAAAGTGCTAGAAGGAGGGAGAAGAGGGTGGCTGGAAGGGATTAGAGACAGGAAAAGGGAGAGGCAAAGCAGCACTTCTTGAGCGCCTTTTGCACAATGGGAGTTTCACAGTCTACTCTACCAGGTGAGCATCACCTCTCCTCTTGATCTTCATCTTGGGAAGGGGAAACAGATAACAGTGGTCAATGTTCAGGCAGTGTTAGAATCAAAGTCAGATCTGGATGGTGATGAACATATGGCCACCTGAGATAGGTAAGAGCTCTAGGCATTGCATAAATGATATAGCAGAAAGGCCTCTGGGAAGAGCCAGGAGATGTAGATATGGGAACAGCTGTGAAAAGCACATTCTTAGGAATGTAGTCAGACACTTTCAGGGTAACTCACTGTGACACCCAAGGAGAAGCTCCAAGTGCATCATAGATGTCACAGCAACTGGTTTATGTAAATGAACATAGGTCTGCAAGCCAAGGGAAGTGGTTTGTTCTTTTTTAAAAAAGACTGAAGGGGGCTGGGGATATAGCTCAGTTGGTAGAGTGCTTGTCTTGCATGCACGGGGCCCTGGGTTCAATCCCCGGCACCACCACTGCCACCAAAAAAAGATGAGCTGAAAGAAATCACCCCAATATGCCACAGGTTATCTGAGAGAAACAAATTTGGGGCTCACTGCTGTCTAGTGTTTTGCATTCCCTCCTGCTAACATGCTGAGGCAGTTGGCTTGGGATGTGTGGAACATGTTGAGTGAATAAGAACTCAGAAGCAAAACTTTGAATGCTCACCATGATACTCTCAGAATGAGGATATAGGTTTCCATTGACTTATTTCACTGAGAATTTCCTACTTTCTCCCTTTCTGAATTTTGTCAGTAATTTTGACTCTTTCCTTTCTCTGATCTCCCTTAGGGAGATTTCAAACCTAAAACAGAAATTCTCATTTTCATAGTATTCACTGCTCAATATGATGTTTATGACCACACAGTAGCTTTTCTTAGCATTGCGTAGCTTTTCTAGAGCATGCATTTGGAAAGAAGGGAAAGGGAGAGAAATTCAACCTGGGACATGTTTGAAGACTTTGTTAGGGAGGGATGATGTGGGATTCTGGAGAAGGAGAATGCAGGTGGAACACTGGGAAGGAGGCCTGAAGCTGCTGGCTCAGAAAAGGCGGCCACCACTTTCTTTTTTGGGCCCAGCTCAGCTTAAGCTGTGACCTCCTCCACCAAAGCATACCAAACCTGCCTCTTGTTTTGACCTATTCAACCGAAACCCCAAATTCCCTAGAAGAGATTTTAGCTAGCATCTTTTCCAGAACTGTGTGATACCAAGTTCCTTTCTCCCCACTTCCACTGTTGCCCCCACAAGAGTCTTTCCCACAGCACCAGAGTGATGCTTTTAGGAATGCAAGTCACACTGGTGCTCATCTGTGACTTGCATTCTTAAAAGCATCACTCTGAGGCTCCTCTGATCACAGACACTGGGACTCCAAACCCTGACATGGGCCCACAATGCCTTATGCGACTGGCCTGTGACTATTCTTTTTCCCTCACCTCCCTTCCTCGCTTACTCTGTCCAAGGTACACTGGTCCCACTGCTGTTCCTTCAAATGGCAAAGAAGGTACCCACCTGCCACAGAGCCTTTGCACTGTGTGCCCTATGTCTGGAACACTCCTCCACTGAAGATCAGAGAGGTCTGCTCGTTTATTTCCCCCTGGCTCTGCCGTGGTGTCCCAATGCCTTCCAGCATTACTGTTTACCCTGCTTTGTTTTTCTTCATAGTGCATGACATGTTACTCATGTATTCATGGTCTGTGCCATCCCCTGAGACTGAAAGTATCTTAAGGGTACACAACTTCGCACCCCCAGGGCCTGCAGTAGTACTGGCACATAGCAAGGACTCAGTAAGAATGTGTTAGATAAATGCTTACTTCTATTCAAAAGAATGAATCAAATGCACCACCTATTTTAGTTTTTTTAAAAACATTAATTGGGCTAAAAGCTGTTTATATAATAAATAGCAGCCTGATCAAATTTTACTTTGATAACAGTTTTTGATCACATTCATGCTGAAAGTCACCCATTGTTACTCCAGAATCCAACTCTTGGGATCTTTATAGTTTCTCTTTAAGATAATAATCTGTTTTTTGCTGCTTGAATCCTGTATCAGCCTGTGGTCAGACTAATTAAGTCTGGGCATACCTCTTTGCTCCAAGATTTCTGGATCATCTGGTGTCTCTGGGACTTGGGCCTAACTGCCTGCTCCCCTCTGACCCACAGGAAGTTAGTGTCACCCACAGGAAGGATGGGCATGTTTACTCATATGGGAGGCAGAGTTTTCTCCCCACTGGGAGGAATTCATTTCTCCTCAGGGGACATGAGGTGAATGAGTGTCCTCTTTTCCTCAGTCCTCCATCTTTTGTGTCTGAAAGGCACCTTTGCTCTGTACTATCTAACCAATGCCACACTCCATCCACTATGTCTGGAGGCAATGCTCCCTGAGTGTCAGCAAGGTTGAAAAGAAGTTACTTACTGCGTAACTCTGCCATTCTGAAGTGTTTGAACCTCATGTAAACTGTTCCCCAATCAGTCTTGGTTTTGACCTCATACTTAGGGGGAAATGCTAATATTTAATATTTAAGAATAATATTTGATTTGGAAATCCTAATGATTGTTTAGCAGTAAGTAAAAAGATTGCACAAATGTATTTTTATAATCTCATTGATACTGGGGGTATAGGGCAGTAAAAACATTTTGAAACCAAAGTTGAAGTCATCCTGAGTGTAGAATTAACATATTTTACTTCGGTAGTGCTCATCAGGATAACTTATCCATGACACATGTGCTGTGTAAACATATGTATATCCTTCTGCATATACAGTTGGCTTTGCACGTCTCTAACACTCCTGGGCGGGGCATGATTCATGGAATTGGCAACTGGCAGTTTATCTTTGACTGACTGCTGCATTCAAAGTTCGCTTATGTATTTATGGGCACAAAATGTAAAAGCATCATGACATTAAAAGATTTCAGTTCCATGTGAGAGAACAGGTAACAGGCCTGCCTAGGAATTGAAAGTGGTAGTGAAATATGAATGTAACAAGGGAGCGGCAGATAGACCCTTACTAGTGCAACAGAGAATAAAGATCTAGGTTTGTTTTATATATCACTTTCTCATTTCTCTTTCTAGGGTAGAAATTATTATCTGACAAGAATATATTTAGGGCAAGTTTAGCTGTTTTTGTTGGTATCTTGGTTTGCCTCTTTAAGGATCAGAGCAGAGAGCTCCCTTCTTTCCTTTGTGGCCACAGCCTTAGGAAAACAGAATTTAAGTACGTATGATCACGTCTTCAGTGTGGTGAGGAGTCTGGCTTTGAAAAAGACACAGCTGAGCTCAAGTGAGGACTAAACAGCATATTAATAGATCTGTTTGGTATGTTTTGTTTTAGTATAACAAGTTGAGTTCCATAATAGGTATAATGTTTCCTTCTGTGGACTATATTTCTAATTTTATTGACCTCTGATCCATTAGCAGGGTTCAGCCAAGTGAACTGTCAATGGAGAAGACATAATGACACTTCTGTCCAGGTAGGGCTTAGAGTCTACAGAAGGGCTTTTATATATATCACTTTGGTCTCTCCTTTGTCACAGGGATAAGTACACAGTAGACAGGGAGAGTAGGCATCTGTCCCAAGGGTCAAACCACTGAGGGCTCCTAGAAATGGGACCCAATTCTTATGCAGAGATCCTTGACACTGCCACACAATGCCTGCCTCTCCCCTTTTTCTGCACCTTTTATTCTACACTGTGGATCTGCTGGGCCAAGGGTCTTCTTCTATCATCTTGCACCAAGACCAGGAACATTTCATACTTGAGGAGCAAATATGGTAAGTGCTAAGAATGAGAGAACTGACCTTTCTTCTAGTTCTCCCGGAAGCATCGTACAGGGAGGGGAGTCCCTGCCCAAGAGTTTATCTATCTATCTGCCTATATTACAAAGAAAGTTCTTGCAACTTAAAAAGTTACACAAATACCCAAAAGATCCAAAGGAAGACTTTTAAATACTTAAGCAACACGGAATTCTATGGAATGCAGAGAACCCACGGAATCCTGGGGTAGGATCTGACTTTGTCCCTCACTGGAGGAGTGATGCAGTAGACATCTCTTAGAATGTCGACCACTGACTTATGATAGTTACATTCTTGGTCCTCAAGGTCACAGTGTACTCGTGACCCTGGCACTAAGTAAACTAACTGGAGCAACAGTGGTGATCTGGAGGACAAACTGTTTCATCTCTCTTTTTTGAACATGAACTCAGGTGGACACCAGCCTTTCATTCACCTTCTGTCTAGCAGTGATGCCATCAACTCTCTCAGCTGCTCCACAGATCTTTAGGAAGCACCTCCAGGGAAGGGTGCTGTGCTTCCTACTGAACACGAGTACCCTGGGATTCCTTAGAGAGCAAGAAGTCAGAGCTCAGCCATGGACCAACCCTTAGGAGTACACGCTGAGTAAGGTAGCAAGAGCCTGGTCACAGCTGTGCCCACACTGGCCCTTGTCATTGACCCAGCAGGGATAGTTGTCTTTGAGGGTGGTAGGAGTAGGGATGAAAGAAGCAAGTACGCTTAGCAAACTGTGAGACAAACAGACCCAGATGGATCAAAGTCTGCCACTTTGCCTTATCTATCTGGAACCATAATTCAAGAATGAAATTGCCCTAGGTTTCCCCCTCCTCACCATTAAATTCCATTCAATCATGGTAGGCAAAATGCAGTTACGCTCAAGCATCCAGATGTTATCATTACAGACCTCTCTTTATAAACCCATGCTGAAACCTGAGTGGTTGATGAGACCAGCTAAGCAGTTGTACCTTTGACCCGATTGCATTAAACTTGCCCTATCAATTTGAGCTTAGTATAAACACCATTTCCCAGAGCCCCTCGTGAAGTCAGTGGTGAGAAGAAGCTGACTAAGCCTAAACATTTTTTAACAGCAATCTTGTCTTACAACACCAAGGGGATTTGCTGGGCATCTGGGGCTTTATAAAACCATATGAACATGCTGAAAGAATTAAAATCCTTTAAAAATGAAAAATTGATGGTGACAGTCCTTTCTGAAGACTAGTTGGTATAATGGCAGCCTAGGAATGGGTAGGAGGTGGTTTGAAACACTTTTGTATTTTTTAAAGTGACATATTTTTATTAGATTTTTTTCTTCTTTCTCAAATGTTTACAGTGGCCATTCCAATAAAAAATGAAAAAAAAAGTTGCACTTATCAGTGACCTGGACATTTTAAGAGGAATTGAACATATTTGCTGTCCTGTTTCTTTCTAATGAAAACTGGAACACCCTACTCCATTCAAACATCTTAGATAAAGCTATCATAATTCTTTCCCCATTGTATGGAGTAATTATGGTCCATTTACATGCCCCAGGATGAATGAAGGTAGTGGTCATATCATTGTTATTTATTTGTTAATATTTCAAATACATGAAACTTAGGTGTTTTATAAAATCTAAGACTATATGTATGTTTTATAAATAAATATACTTTAATGTAAGGCTGTTTCAAAAGAGAAAACCAAACTTGGAAGTGTTTGTTTACTTTTTGTGTTTGCTTTATATAAAAAGATTATTCAGTCACCTCATGGCTTAGTTTCCAAATATGTAAGATACTGTTTCTGTTAAAATGCTAAAATAGGACATTGGTGAGCAAATAAATGTGTAAGTATAAGATTTCTAAACTTTTCTAGAAACTACTTTAAAAAATGTCTTATCAGCAAGATCAAAAAATCTTTGAATTATAAATTGTAAACCAAAAAAAACCCCAAAAAACCCAAAACAAAAACAGCTAAGTGAGGTATGATGATGTGATGTGTTTTTGTAGTCCCAGCTACTTGGGAGGGCTGACGCAGGAAGATTCTTGAGCTCAGGAGTTCAAGGCCAGCCTAGGCAATGTAGTGAGACCCTTACTCAAAATAAATAAATAAATAAATAGATAGATAGATAGATAGATAAATAAATAAATAAATAACATAGTTCTAGCATATAGATATTTTAAGAGATGGTGGGGGGATAATCTAAACATTGAAACAGAACATTGTTCTATTGAGGAGAAAAAATGCCATGAATTTAGAAATAGTTTCTTGGAATACATGTGAAGATGTGTAATTAGATAAGTCAACACATTATCTGATTTTTGCCAAATCAAACAAGCCCCAAGATATCAGCTCAGGAAAACAAAGCCAGGGAGTTGCCAAAAGGGATTTTATGCTGAATCTGAAATAGACTGGAATTAGTGAAAGGTTGCAGACTTGAATGGAATATACTTCTAACTTAAATCAGTATTGTTTTAACTAGTGAAGAACTCTCTGTAACTTTAAAATCAAATACTGAGGTCTGGGAAAATTCTGTCAAGTGTCTTGCTAGTGTGAATTAAAAGAATTATTTAATCCTTCTCTTCAGAAGGAGGAGCCATTCATTTAAGGGGCAATAGAGAGAAGGCTGAGAAAGCCACAACCCACCTGGGGAGGCTGAGCAGGGTGTCGCACACAGTCAGAGGGGGGCTCTTTGGCAATCTCATGAACCTCTTGGGGCCTGGGCCTGCTCACTTGAATGTGTGCTTCAAATGAAATGGTATCTCAGGTTCTTCAGGCTCCACGATTCTGATTCTACACCTTAAACACTTGCATTTAACAAACAATAATCTTTAAGGCTCTTCCTATCTGGAGGATTCAAAAAGTGCTTGAACAATTTGTTTAGAGAGATAAATACACTCTGTGAATAACACCTTCCTCTGTCACAGAAATAAAAAGAACCAACAAGCCTTGTGTATATCATTGTTAACAATGGGATGTTGAAAACGAGGTCATCTCATTCCACGATACATTGCAGGGGCTCTGGACCTTCCATGTGCCTCCAGAGCTGTCGATGCCTGTCCCTGATAGCCGTGATTATAAAGACCACAGAAATCTCCTAGGCAATGAAGATGAGCAAGGGAGTTTGGTGGGCTTCCCAGGAACACACCCTTGTGTCACAAGAGGGAAGAGACCTTGAACAATGCTTTTAGACACACCAAGTCTCTAGGGAGGATCAAGTAAGAGCTGTGTAAATGCACGTCACCTCCAGTGTCATTCAATTTGGAACTGGAACAGGGCAGCCTCCCTGGGTGGACGGGACTCCTGCCAGCTGGCCTTTGGGGGTCACAAGGTGACAGGGCACCAGAAGCAAGAAGGGACACTCTGTAGGTTTTGTCCACAACTTTCAGGAGTAACTTTTTTTTTTTTTTGCTTTAATTTGAAAGATCTCTTTCAAAATCCAGTGTTTCTGTTTGTTTCACATAACCTAAAAATGAGAAGAGAAGCTTTTGGAAACTTTTGGTTAATTAGATAAACCTTTTCCACTGAATGTAACACCTGCTAGAATGTGGAACTGTGTTTCTGAAGTGTGAGGACTGGTAATAGAAGCTTAGTTTTTCTTAATTAATGAGCAGTTTAGATATGTACATGAAATTGGCTTCTCTACACTGTGATAAGATAGACAAAAATATGTTCATGAAAAGCTAGAATATTTCCTATGTGGTTGTATAATTAAAAATGACATTTAAAATGAGGAAAAGTTAATAGACTTATCCTGTGAGCAGATTCTTCCTAAGGGTACAGTTCAGTAGTACTAGGGAGATAATCATCTCCTTGTGTCTTTTGTCTTCAGCTATATTTTTAGTTTTCATTCTGCATTCCATGATTCCAAAAGCTGAAGTCATGTGCAGGTCAAACCATGGCCTGGGGTAAGTACCTAGTACATCTTTAAAAAATGCATCTTCATTTCGAAAACATGAAGACTCTTGCTCTGAGGCGGGATGCAATGAGCCACGCCTATTACAAGTTGTTCATCTGTCCCTGCTCTCTAGCCTGCGGGAACTTTTGCTCAGAATTTTGCTGTCACCACAGAGCTGTAGGGCTTTTCGAAATTCTAGACAATGAAGCTCATTTCCATGTTGCTCACCTCTCAGCAACCATGGGGGCCTTCAGGAGGCTCGAGTTTTCAGACTCAGGCAAAGATCTGGTGGCAGCTCTCCTGTAAATCATAGGAATCTACAAAGGCCCCAGAACAGCATAACTGCTCCAAGGTGTCAATCAACCCCACTGAGCTTACCTTTTTCAGCAATCTGTGACCCACAAAGATGCCAGGCTGTCGGAGCCTAGTGGCAGGCTTATCACTCTCAACTCGGAGTTTATAGACATATGCATGTTGCTGCATGTGTTTAAAAGGTTTCTCAAGCTCACTGCCCTGATCAGAGTATGCAAGCAACTGCAGACAGCTTTCCTGTGGGCTGTGCTTCTATGAGGCACCACAATGACCAGGAAGTGAATGGGCTGCCGGTGGAATCAGGCCCAAAACAATACCACCAGCACCCCACACCACCACAAAAGGCTACTCCTAATAAAGGGCATTATTATTTTCTGGGTACACAGTCACACAAGTATATAAATATAAACCACAATGTAAACTAAATAAACCAAAATATTGAATTAATGGTATCATTCTGTGATTTGAGAGGCATTTTGTATATCCCTGAATATAAATAAAATGAATTAAACATGGGCAGAATTACAGATCCAACATCACCACACACTTCTTACTGTATTTCTACAAAAAGAGAATTTTGTTCTAGATTAAATAATGGCCAGTAGTCCGCCAGATTACTACATTCTGGTTTGACTACGATGGGTAGGGGGTAATTTGATTAGCTAACTTGAATTCATTGCTCTGTTGTTTTTCCAAATGATAAAAGTGACCTGGTATTCATGTCATAATGCATGAGTGAAAGGGTAGGTAGCATGGCAAAAGAACTGGAAACAACTGGAGAGGGATAAAGTAGAGTAAAAAAGAAGGGAAGGGAAGAAGGAAGAGAAAGTGAGGTGGCTGTGATCCAAGGCAGTTCGTGAGCATTGGATTTGATGGCCTATGTGTGTAGACATGCATGTACATAAACAGGCCAGACAGTCTCTCAGAAATTCCCAGTTTCATATCTAACATTCTCTGCACAATTTACATCTTAAAGATTATATAGTTCCCGCAGAAAAGTGATATTATTGGAAACAAAAGTCTTGGAAATTTCCAGTCTCACATCCGATTGTGTCTTTGCCACGATTTACACCTTAAACGTTGGTATTAAGAAAAGCATTTTAACAATGGTTTATTTGCTTAATAAGTGAAATCTAATGCTGGGAGATAATTCTAAGATTGCTTATAAGGATCCCAAGAAATGACAGACTGCAGTGGGTTCCTACTGCTGTGTAGAGGGATGACCTAGACGTGCATTTTCCCAAAGAAACCCCTGCTATTGAAATGGGGCCTGTGGAAAATCTGAACACCTCACAGGCAATGCAGGGAGGGGTGATGATACATGTTTCTGGGATTCATTCCTCCCTCCCCTCCTCCTTCTTTTTTGGAGAGGAGAACTGAGGATTGAACCTGGGGCCTCATGCATTTTAGGCAAGCACTTGTCACTGAGTTACATCCCTGGCCCTTTCTATTTGGAGACAGGGTCTGAGTTGCCCAGGTGGCCTTGAATTTACAATTCTCCTCTTCAACCTCCCCAGTAGTTGGGATTACAGCTGTGTGGCCTTCATTTCTTTATGGTTTATGTGCTCTTGAGTCACACTGTAATCTTCTGACCCTTTCTTAGAAAACTGCCCAAAGGTGCTTTCTGAGTCCTGATCAGAAACTGGAGATATCACAGGGCTGTAGAGAGAGCTGTTCCCTGGTGTCCTGGATGTATCAGGAAAGATAGCTTACTGCTGGTTCTACACTCCCCAGCACCATTTCAGTGGGAATTCAGAAAGAACCACCCAATTCCTAATTCCATATTTTCAAACGCAGCATGAAACGAACCATTGATCAGCCCATAGCAGCTGGTACATGATCAAGCAGGCCCTGCAGTGGCTTGAACTCTGGTGAAAACAGATTAAGCTCAGGATTTCAGAGAGGCTTCTCCAGTTTCAGGCCATCACTGATACCGACTGTATTTTCTCTCTTCCAGGCTGTTCAGCCTACTTCCCCTCAGCAGACTGATGCCAGACACTGCACTGCAAAGTTCCCAGAAATGATAGGGCCAAGTGATCAAGACATCACCAGATCTCATTTCCCTTCCCCAATACCCACCCTTTTTTCGGCATAAGACTCTTTCTTATCCTGAATTCTCCTCAGGGTATCAAAGGTATTTTTTATTTAATGGACTTTCATGTAGAAAGTACAGAGTTCTTGTGCACCTCTTCCGATTTGCACCCTACACAATTTCCCCTATTACCGAAACCTTGCTTTAAAGAGGTATGTTTGTTATAATTAGTGAACCAACACTGTATTCTTGTTAACTAAAGCCCATAGCTTACATTAGGGTTCACTTTTTGGATTGTATAGTTCTGGGTTTTGATATATGATGTCGTGTGCTTTGCCTACTCATCTTTCCCTCCTTCCCCCTGTACCCTGGGCCACTAGCATTTCTACCCTCTCCACATTTTGTCTTTCCCAGAAAGTCATATAGATGGTATCGGACAGTACACAGCCTTCTCAGATTGACTTATTTCAATCAGTGATACGCAATTAAGGTTCCTCCATGAGTTTTTTGTGGCTTACCAAAAATCATGTCTTTTTTAAAATCAGTGAATAATATCCACTGTATATATATATCACAGTTTATCCACTCACTCATAGAAGGGTATCTTGCTCGATTCCAGTATTTGTCAATTATGAATAAAGCTATTATCAATATCTATGTGCAGATTTTAATTGTGTGCATAAGTTTCATCTTAATTGGGTAAATGTCCAGCAGAACAAATGCTGGATCACATGTTAAAGCACTTTCAAGAGAGTGGTGGTACCTTTTCATTCCTCACCCAGCAAGTGAGACTCCTATTGTTGCATGTCCTTGTCAGCATTTGGTGGTATCAGTTCTCTGGATTTTCCTCATTCTAGTTCTGTAATGGTTTCTCATTGTTGTTTTAGCTTGTAATTTTCTAGTGACATATGATGCTGAGCACATTTTCATATGCTCAGTTGACAAACTGTCCATCTTCTTTGTAGCAGTGTCTGTTAAAAATTTTAGTCCATTTTATGGGCTAAGGAACTGAATAAAAACTTCTCAGAAGAAGATATACAATCAATAAATAAATATATGAAGGAATGCTCAACATCCCTAACCATTAGAGAAATGCAAATCAAAACTACTCTCAGATTTCTTCTCACCCCAGTCAGAATGGCAGCTATCCAAAATACAAGCAACAATAAGTGCTGGTGAGGATATGGTGAAAAAGGTACACTCAAACATTGCTGGTGGGACTGAAAATTGGTGCAACCACTCTGAAAAGCAGTATGGAGATTCCTTAAAAACTTGGAATGGAACCACCATTTGACCCAGCTATCCCACTCCTCGGCCTATACCCTAGACTTAAAAACAGCATATTACAATGATGCAGCCACTTCAATGTTTATAGCAGCACAACTTACAATTGCTAAACTGTGGAAGCAACCCAGATGCCCTTCAATAGATGAATGGATAAAGAAACTGTGGTATATATACACAATGGAATATTATTCAGCAATGAAAGAGAATAAAACTATGGCATTTGCAGGCAAATGGATGGAATTGGAGAACATTATGCTAAGTAAAGTAAGCCAATCCCAAAAAACCAAATGCTGAATGTTCTCTCTGATTAGTGGATGCTGATACATAAGCGGGGTGGGAATGGGGAACATAGGAGAAATGGAGGAACTCTGGATGGGACAGGAGGGAGGTGGGAGGAGGGAAGGGGGAATGGCTGTAGCAAAGATAGTTGAATGAGATGGACATCATTACTCTAGATACATGTATGAAGACATAAGTGGTAAGACTCTATCTGGTTTGCAACCAGAGAGATGGAAAAGTTGAGCTCTATATATGTACTATGACTTGATGCATTTACATAAATAAATTAATCTTAAAAAAATAAAATCGTCATCCTAAGAAGCATAAAAAAAAAAGAAAATGAAACTGTATCCCACCAATTTAATATTTGAAGGCAGGAAACTGAAGGACCATGAATTCTCTGAGATGTTCTTAATGATTAAAACATTTGAAAAATCAAAAAAAAATTTTTAGTCCATTTTAAAATTGGTTTGTTCTTTTGTTGTTAAATTTTAAGAGCTCCTTGCACATTTTGGATACTAGTCCTTCACTAGATATGTATTGTGCAAAGATTTTTCTTCCAGTCTGTATTTTCTCTTATCATTTACTTGACACTGCTTTTCAAGAGTAGAAGTTTTAAATTTTACTAAAGTTCTACTTGTCGACTTCCCCCTCCCCCATGGATCATGCTTTGGGTGTTATAAAAACTTGACACCCAGATTTTCTCCTACAGTATTTTCCAGAAGTTTCATAGTTTTATATTTGTCTCTGTGATGCATTTTGAGTTAATTTTTGTGAGTAGTATAAGG
>PVHX01022786.1:0-27018 GCA_004024805.1 Geosciurus inauris
CTCATGGGTTTTCTTTTCAAAATTCCCTTGTATAGTATACTTTTCCTGATTTGTCACCCCCTGCCATGTCTGTTCAAATTTATTCAATCTTAAATCCAGCAGGTTTCTAATCAGACATTTAATCAGCTTCTCCTCAGGGATCTTCGGATTCTCAAGGAGGACAGTCACTCACCTGCAACTGTTTCCTGAGACTCTACTCTGGCATTCCTGGCTCCTGACTTCACATCTACACTCAGGGAACTGGCCCCACCAGCTGGCAATGCTATGGCTGCAAGGCACCTTTCAGACTTCTCATCTTGGGAGACCCTAACCTTTGGGGCCTGGGTGCTCTACCTTCTTCCCCTACCCCCCATCCTGCTCAACAGACGTCGCCCCAATTCCGCTCGAAGCAGCCAGAAGAGCCAACGTTGTCCTCGTTCCCATCCTTATAAAATCAAAAATGGGGGAATGTAAGGTAAAAAACAGCCCTTTTGTAATTTTCACATCCCCTCTCTAAAAGCCCAAGGCAGTTCCTGCCCCAGGGGGTTCCTCTCCTGAATCTTCCACCTGGGAAACAAAGCCTAACTGCTCAGGTTAGCACATCAAAAGAAGACTGCTAGTGCTTATCAGTCCCCCGGATTTTAAAGTGACCAATCCCTGGCTTGCCATGCGGTTTGTAATGGGCTCTATAAAATCCCTCCCATGCATCCCCTCTCTCTCTTCTTTTCCTCTTTCCTTCACCCGGGCGCCCACTCCCCTGAATAAAGGATTTTCCTGGCTGCATGAGGTGTCCGTGTCTGGCTGGCCGATAGCCTAACACCACCTTCCAAACCAAAACCAGTTATTTACTCTATTCTAAACCTTACTTATGGCTTCTTAAGTTCCACAAATCTTACCAAAAAAGATTGCTGCTGAATAAAGGCTCTTTGTTTTTACATACATGCCTCGGTGTCCCTGGTGGTCTTTGGGGTTGCCTAGATCCACGACCACCTTTCTACATTGGGTGTGCAATGTTTGGATAGATGTCCAACGACACAGGAGGCCACTGTGCCTGGGGACAGACTCCTGTTTTAACTATACAGGAAGTAACAGGCTCAGGCCTCTGTGTCTTAGGAAACGGAGGAACCCTGGCAACCTTCCCACGCCTCAGTCACTTATGTAATCAGACCGTGACTGCCACGGGGTCCTCCTATCAGAACCTGGTTTGCATGCACCTCCAGCCTTACTCCCTGCATCCACCCTCACATATTAAATAGTGACACCTTATATGTCCTGGTCACCCTCTTCCCACAAGTATACTACCTGCCTGCACCTTTGTTCTTTGAGATCTAACCAGATCAAGGACAATCTAAAACCAAGCGAGATTTTGGGGTGTCAGCCACCCTCCTAACCCTTCTAATTGGAACAGGAGTAGCAGCAGGGTTTGGGACAGGCACTGCTGCTCTAATACGAGGCAACCAGTAGATTGATGCCTGGACTCAAGCCATTGACACCGATTTAGCTCAACTAGAAAAATCTATTCATCACTTACAAGGTTCCTTAGACTCTCTGGCTGAAATGGTGCTACAGAACAGGCGGGGACTAGACTTGGTACTCTAACACCAAGGAGGACTATGCCAGGCTTTGGGAGAACAGTGTTGTTTTTATGCCAATAGCTCAGGAATTGTACAAGACAGCTTAGCTGTTGTGCGTGGCCATCTACAGGAAAGGGCAAAAATGAGAGAACAAAATCAAAATTGGTATGAAAACATCTTTAACTGGTCCCCTGGCTCACCACTCCCATTACAGCCCTGGCAGGCTCTCTAGTGCTTCTGCTGTTACTCTTGACTTTTGGCCCCTGCATTATTAACAGGTTAGTTGCTTTTGTAAGAAAACATGTGAACTCGGTCCAATTAATGCTCCTTAGAACCCAGTATCAGCCAGTGACTCCCTTGACTCCAGAGGGACTTGAGCCCACAGACTCATGATTGGGTCTCTGGCACAAGTCAAGGGGGGAATGAAAGACTAGAGCTAAAATGAACCCCGTGACAGGCTTTGGACCCTCCAGAAAAACTAGTAGGCCTGAGTTTTGGTTCTGGGAAAATATACACATTGCTCAAGGCTGAAGCCACACAGGGACCACCCTCAGAGCAGACAAAGAGGTTAAGAATCACATGCCTGGCATTCCTGAGGTCTGAGCCTGCCTGAACCCCACGTGGGTCACTTAAACTCACCTTGTAGGGGCTGGGGTTATGGCGCAGTGGTAGCGTGCTCGCCTAGCATGCGGGAGGCACTGGGTTCGATCCTCAGCACCACATAAAAATAAAATAAAGATATTGTGTCCACCTACAACTAAAAAAATAAATAAATATTAAAAAAAATAAAATAAAATAAACTCACCTTGTAGTTGGTCATTTTCAAAAAATTCCCAAAAGCCATGATTGTGTCCTGCCAAATGTACAGACACCCCTTAAACTCTGAATGGTCACTATTATCACTGTAAGGTAAAGAACAGCCCTTTTGTACTCAGTTTTAGCATCCCTTCCCTAAAAGCCTAAAGCAGTCCCTGTCCCAGGTGCTTTCTCTCTCAAATCTTCCATCGGGGAGAACAAAGCCTGGCCACGCCAGTTTTGAAGTGACCAATCCATAGCTTGCCATGCATTTTGTAGCGGGTCCTATAAATTCCCTGTCCCACGTCCCCTCTGCCCTTTTATTATCCTTCCTCCTCCTGGGCACCCCCCCCAATAAAGATCTCCTGGCTGCATGAGGTGTGTCTGACTGGCCGATACCCTAACAATCACCATAGGTGCTGTACGATTGTAATTGGTGTTTATGTAATGATGCGATGCATACGTCATGTCCACTGCCACCACCTGTCCCTCCCCCCTATAAAAACCTACTGAGCTATTGTTCGGGGCTCTCTGCAGGGACCCACTGCCTGGTGAGGTCTGAGAGTCCAAGCTTAAGCCCAAATAAAGGCTCTTTGTTTTTACATACATGCCTCGGTCTCCCTGGTGGTCTTTGGGGTGGCCACGATCTGGGCATTACACACAACAATGTGGATGCACATTGCTCCAATATGTAGAGGATCTATTGCCAGCCAGAGCCACCTAAGAATACTGCATGAAGGGGACATGACTCCTCACTCTCCTGTGTAGAGCTGGTTACAAAATGCCAAAGAAGAAAGTGCAAATATGTCAAGAACAAGTCAAGTACCTTGGTTTCTGTCTAACTCAGGGACAATAGCAACTTGACCCCAAGAGGAAATTGCTAGCAGTCTGTTCAATTCTAGTCCCTTCTACCTGTTGCCAGATCTGAGAGTTCCTGGGTGCTACTAGATTCTGCTGGATATGGAACCCTAACTTTTTTTAAAAATATTTTTTAGTTGTTGATGGATCTTTATTTTATTC
The DNA here is from genome assembly GCA_004024805.1 of Geosciurus inauris. Classification (NCBI taxonomy): domain Eukaryota; kingdom Metazoa; phylum Chordata; class Mammalia; order Rodentia; family Sciuridae; genus Geosciurus; species Geosciurus inauris. The sequence goes on from PVHX01022786.1 coordinate 3,369, forward strand.
ATGTATTATTTATATGTGGTGCTGAGGATCGAACCCAGTGCCTCACACATGCTAGGCAAGAGCTCCACCACTGAGCTACACCCAAAGCTTGGAACCCTAATTTCTCAGTTATGGCCCAGCTCCTCTATGAGGCCACAAAATGGGAGAACTAGAGCCTCTGATGTGACGGACCAACACAACAAAAAGCTTTTGATGATATTAAACAAGCACTCACAAGTACACCTGAACCAGGACTCCCTGACCTCACAAAGCCTTTCTTTACGTCCAAGAACAGTCTGGAATAGCTGTAGGAGTCCTAATTCAAATGCTGGGGATATGGCTCCATCTAGTGGCCTATCTTTCTAAAAAGCTGGACTCAAGGCTGGGTCTACTGGCCCTTGCAGCCAGGGCTCTTCTGGTGTTGGAGGCTGACATTGACTATGAGACAGGAACTCACAGTCCAGGTGCGCCACTCTGTACTGGCACTGTTACAGTACAAATGACAATATTGGATGCTAATGACAGGATGATTCGATACCAGGGCATGTTATGTGAATATCCACATGTCCACATTGCAGTTGTCAGGACTCTATAAACACAGCAACTCTGCTGCCCACTGAGATTGGACAGCCTGATCACAACTGCATTGAGGTCATGGATGAAGTGTTCTCCAGTAGGCCAGACCTGACAGAGCAGCCCCTCCAAGACTCTGATGTGGAGTATTTCATAGATAGAATCAACTTTATAGAAGGTGGAATATGTTTTGTTGGATATGCATTAGTTACTCTGGACTCCACCATTGAGGCAGAGCCTCTGCTTCAGGGAACTTCAACACAAAATGCATAACTAATCTTTCTGACCCAAGCACTCCAATTGGCAGCAAGAATCTGTGGCAATATTTATACAGACAAAATATGCCTTCACCACTCTTCATGTTTACAGGTCCTTATATAAAGAAAAGGGGCTAATTAATTCAGGAGGAAAAGATAAAATATGGCCAGAAAATTCTATCTTTTAGATGTAGTAGGGGTGCCAAAAAAAAAAAAAAAAGATTGTGGTTATGCATTGCTGTGTCCACCACAAGGGAAACACTGTGGTTGCTCAGGGAAACCAAAGGATAGACCAAAAAGCAAGAGTTGCAGCTTGTAAAAAGCAGACAGAACATCCAGCTCCCAGTCTTAAACATTGCTCTTCTCCCAAATCTTCAAATAGATTAGGAACCAAAATAATCTGTTAGAGACTGACCATGAATTATGGGTTTGTTTAAGCCCTCATAAGCCAGGGGGATTGCTTTTCTGATAACTCTCAGTGAGAATCCACTGCTCAGATCAAGCCAACACCCTACCTCAGCTCAACAGCACTAGGTTCAAATGCAGTCACCCAGAGATAGAGGTGGTGGACCTAACTACTAAGTGCCAACTGAGTTGTTTCTGCCATCTTCTGTTTCCTGAGAAAGTTCTTTACACTGAGTCCCGTTGGTGTTCACACCCATTTTAATCAAGCTCTCCATTTTGGGGTGTCAGACCCAGTCTCTATCAGAGCTGGTCACCATAGGATCCCACTGTTTTACTTATTTTCCTGTCTTGTCTTTATTTCTTAATTTTATCATACCTTTAGTATTTCTACTATGACTCATCACCCTAGCTCAGGGAAAATGAGTAAACATCATGTAGGCTGTGACAATAATCACAGGAAAACAATTGGTTTAAGACTGAAAAGGGAAGCTATCTCCCAGGTGGACGGGGGAGATTTTCTGATGGCTGAATAGCTAGCCATCCCCGAATCCAGCCCCTGCCTTCATCAGACAGTTCCACATGAGAACACATTGGTCAAACAGCACCTGAAACTGTTGTAAGTCAGTATTTCTATGTACCCGCCCCCCAACCCTGAAGCGTCTCCTGGGTGATTTGTGAACAATGGGAAACTTGTGCCCACAGCAACCCACACTAGGAATAAAAGCATCCACCAAGAATCCAAACTATAGGAGAACACCTTTTGAGGACCCATGAGTAGATTTTACTGAACTTCCATGTTCACAAGGCTATAAATATCTTTTGAGTTTTGTGTGCTCTTATACTGGCTGGGTAGAGCCTTTCCAACCTGCACTGAAAAGGCTGAAGAGATAGCCAGGATGTTCCTTTGGGAAATCATTTCTAGATTTGGCATCCCAATAAACACTGGCTCAGACAACGGGCCAGATTTTGTGTCAGAGGTGATACAATTACTGGCAAAGATTTAAATGTTAGACAGAAATTCCATACTGCCTATTTGCCACAAAGTTCTGGTAAAGTAGAAAGAATGAATAAAACTTTAAAGGCTCAATTGGGTGAACTATGTCAGGAAACTCACCTCCTTTGGGATGAAATCTTCCCTATTGCACTGTTGAGAATTACATCCTCTCCCATTAAGACAACTGGATTATCTCCCTATGAGATAATGTATGGGAGACCTTCCCCATTTACCAGAGAATTGCAAGAAATATGAGAATAAACATTAATACAACAGCTTCAAGCTTTAGGGAAAACCTTACAGACTCTCAACCAATGAGTCAGGGAAGATTGTCAGCAAGTTTGACCACAGATGCATATTCCTTCAGGCCTGGAGATTCAGTCTAGTCCAAAGAATAGAATAGTCAACCCTTAAAACCTTTTTGGAGCTGGGTGCAGTGGCACAAGCCTGTAATCCCAGTGGCTTGGGAGACTGAGTCAGGAGGATCACAAGTTCAAAGTCAACTTCAGCAACAGCAAGGTGCTAAGCAACTCAGTGAGACCCCATCTCTAAATAAAATACAAAATAGGGCTAGGGATATGGCTCAGTGGTTGAGTGCCCCGGAGTTCAATTCACAGTGAGGGAGAGAAAAAAAAAAAACCTCTTTGGAAAGATCCTTTCAGTTATTTTTTCTACCCCAACTACAGTAAAAGTTGCAGAGACAGGCCCCTAGGTTCATTACACCAGGCTTAAGCCCTCAGCCATGGACTGAAAGTGCACTCCAGATCCCACTGTACTCATTAAGCTGACCATCTGGAGGAAGGAAACACTGGACAAGCTTGGGCATCGGAAGGATAACAGCCCTGCTCTAGTCACTCCAAAAGCTGACTAGCTTGCACACACCTGAAGCTTGAGGAAACAAGCCCTGCTTTAGCCACTCCAGGGCTAGCTGATCAATGCACAGTGGAAGATAAACCAACCAACAGGACAAATGAATTGTTTCATCCTCTAAGATGTTTCTTATACTGTGATACATTGCCACCCCTTACTTCTTGGCATATATGTAGTCCTTTCCTTGGTCTTTGCTACAGGACTGATAACAGTAACTCCTGCTGACTAGACTCTTGGTAACAAAATTTCATTTATACTGTTTTACTTTTATTACATAGGTTTTCTAGGATTTGGTTAGTGTTACTAGTTTGACTCTATTGACTTACACAGTTTAATCCATGCTAACCAAAATGTTAATCGATCACTTAGTATGGTTTCCTTTCATAATCTCAGAGGACCCTTCCCCACTATGATGGCATCTTTTGCCATCAGGTGATCCATGTGTTCAACTAATTTATTATAACCAAGGGACATTTCAAACTATATTTAGGACCTGTTCCACCAGAGAGATACCATAGTTCAGTAGCCACTTGTCTCTGGGAAGAAAAAAGAGTCAACATGGCTAGGGTCGAATCCCAATATTTAGGAGATAGACTTACCCAGGAATTTTCCTTCCTACTAAGGGAACTTGGTATTGCTGGCCACTAGACACTCAGCCTTCTCTAACCACTTCTCTAACATGGAATAAAACTTTTGATTCAAAATCAACCACCCTGACCCCTGTAACAAGCCCTGGCCCAACTGCTAAACAATATGAGGGTTTAAGCCCAAATCTTAACCTTCCCTTTTTGGGAAAGAATTCCCTTCTGGACCTAGCAGAAAGAATTGCCCAAAGTCTTGGAGTTAAAAATTGGGTCTGTTGAGGAGCTCTCTCATGAGTGAAGAATGGAATAAGTTTAGATGCTTATTCTCTGTTACTCTTGAATAAGACTTGCATTGAACAATAAAGTGAAAGAACTCTTCAAAAGTACTTTGGGAGGAATATATTGGCAGACTTGGACCCTACCACATCCAATGTGTCCATGAAACTCCATGTAACAGAGTATTGTTCGGCAACACCACCTGGTGGCCAAAGAAAGCTACTTGGTTTTGAACAGAACAGTGTGGGCTGACAAATATTGGTCTCAAATGCAAAAATCCCCAAAAGAAATGAGCACTTTTTAATTGCCCCAGTTCAGACACTAACGAGATCAGTTTTTGGAACATCCTTGAAATCCATAAATTATGAAGTAATCCAGCCCATTCTGAATGGAAAGCATCAGATGGGCTATTTTGGATCTATGGGAAAAAGGCATATACCCACCTCCCAACAAATTGGAGGGGTACATGTACTATTGGTATTATTCGATCTGGATTTTTCCTACTGCCAATTAGAACTGTAAAAGACTTAGGGATCCTCTTGTATGAAGACCTACGGCCAAAAAAAGGAGGTCCTTTGGGGATGGACTTGATCTCAGAGGTCAACAAATTCAGGGTGAGGACAACTGGCCACCCCAGAGGATAATTGCCACTTACGGTCCTGCTACCTGAGCACAGGACAGCAGTTGGGGCTATAGAACTCCCATCTGTATGCTAAACTAGATATTCACCTAGAAGTTTTACTGGAAATTATAATTAAACTGCTACAACATTTGACTTCTAGTCACACAACAAATCCAGATGTAGGCAGCTATCCAAAACTGATTGGCATTAGGTTATCTTCTGGTTGAAGTTCAACAGTTCAGATTGTTTTCTCCAAATAGATAATGGACAAATAGTCAAAAACATAGCCAGCAATATCAGAAAACCAGCACATGTAACCAGTTCAAACCTGGACAGGTATAAAGGCTTAAGATCCAAGCTCACATTTTACAGGATAGTTTTCTACTCTTGGTGGATTCAAACGGTTAATTGGCATACTAGAAATTGTGCAGTTAACTTGTTTATTGCTTCCATGTTTGAATCCCTTTGCATTAGAACTATTAGGTCTCTTATAAAAGCAGCTGTTGAAAGAAATACATTATATAAAGCTTTAAGACTAAAAGATGATATTCTTTGATTTAAAGATTTAAATAAACATCAAATGGAGGAATGATGTAACCCCCTAAAAGACCTTTACTATAATTAAGCTTCTCCAAAGATCCCCCACCATAATTGCAACAAATAATTTTCTCTTGTAGTCAACAAGATTTTTACAAAGAATGTCAGCAGGATTTTTGTAGCAAGCTCATTGTGGTTTGGAGCCTCCTCTTTCTTCTGAATACCAAGTTTGCAGACAAATGTAACAGATTCTGTCTCAAAAGAGCTTGCTATGTAAAAGTTACTATTTGTTTTCCTTGGTAAAAATTTATAAAACTTCTAGCCTAAAAATATGAGACAAAGTAACTGCTATGTAACTACCCAATGGGTATAGACCCCCACTAAGTATTGTTGGGGTATTGGCCAGCCAGACACGGACACCTCGTGCAGCCAGGAAATCCTTTATTCAGAGGATGGACGCCCAGGCGAAGGAAAGAGGAAAGAGAGGGGACGTGCGGGAGGGATTTTATAGAGCCCGTTGCAAACCGCGGGGGGGGGGGGAGCTATGGATTGGTCACTGTAAAATCCGCAGGGCAGATAAGCCGCAGAGGACTTCTTTGATGTGGCTGAAAAGGTAACCTGAGCAGCTAGGCTTTGTTCTCTAGGCGGGAGGCTGCTGGAGCTGCTTCGGCTTTAGAGAGGGGAGAGGCCCAAAAGGTGTGGGGAGGGCTGATTTTACCTAACATTATGAAACATTTTGATTTCATAAGGATGGGAACATGGACGACATTGGCTCTTCTGGCTACTTCGAGCGGATTTGGGGTAACGTCTGTTGAGCAGGATGGGGGGTAGGGGAAGAAGGTAGAGCACCCAGGCCCCAAAGGTTAGGGTCTCCCAAGATGAGAAGTCTGAAAGGTGCCTTGCAGCCATAGCATTGCCAGCTGGTGGGACCAGAATGTAGGTGTGGAGGTAGGAGCCAGGAATGCTGGAGTAGAGTCTCAGGAAATAGTTACAGCCGAGTTGTTGTCCTCCTTGAGAATCCGAAGATCCCTGAGGAGAAGCTGATTAAATATCTGATTAGAAACCTACTGGATTTGGGACTGGGGTTGTGGCTCAGTGGTGGAGTGCCTGCCTAGCATGCATGAGGCACTGGGTTTGATTCTCAGCACCACATAAAAATAAAATAAAGGTATTGTGTCCATCTACAACTAAAAAAAATTAAAAAAAAAAAAAAGAAGAAACCTACTGGATTTAAGATTGAATAAATTTGAACAGACATGGCACGGGGAGGCAAATCAGGAAAAGTATACTATACAAGAGAATTTTGAAAAGAAAACCCATAAGCTTATCTCTTTGGGGTTACTGACATCTGATCAGTCAAATCCTAAAGGAGTTTGAAGTTTTCCATCAAACCTGACTTATTTTTTTATTCAAATGATGAAGGATGTTGATATTTTTCTTGATTATTCCAGTTTCGTTGATATAGCAGAATTCTTCTTTCAGGAATAGGCATATCCCTCCTTGTCTGCTGTTAGGTGGTGTATGGCTTGATGGTCCTGCAATGAAACTTGGGCAATAGATGTTATCTGTCATTGTAGGGAGGCAAGAGAGGTGGCCAATGCCTCTGGCTTCTTGAAGTTGTTGTTTAAGCGTTTGAATAGTGGTTACCACATAAGCAAGTTCTTCTGCCTTCACCCTGTAGGCAGCGAGTAAGGAGTAAGGAGTAAGGAGTGAGTTTAACTACTAGGGGTTGGAAGACAGTTTGTCTTGCCCTGAGAGGGAGGTGGAAACAAACCATATTAATTTAGCCTGGCTGTGTAGAGTTAATTGAGGAATCAAGGTGGAGGGAACATAAAAGATGAAGGGTATATTGAGGCTTAGATTTTTGTTAGGACATCATTGCACTAGAAAGGAACCGTGACAGAGCAAAGGTTGGGAAGAGACTTTAATGATCTGGTCACAGGGAACTGGACTAGGGGAAGTGTATGAAAAGAGGTACTTCCTCAAAGGCTGGAGGGAGGGGCCTTTGGGGTCAGTTTGAGGTATTGAGAGGAACACCAATGGGAATCAGTTATTGTTTAAACCTGCACAGAGGGAGCAGTCTAAAATGTTAACAACTTTGGATAAATAGAGAAGCTGAACTGAAGGCCCTGGCATATTAGGACCATCCATGAAGAGGTCTGTTTTAGGAGGGGCAATTGCATCCTAGGATAGGCAATTGTATCTAGCTGGTGTTAGAGCTCTTTTTTTTACTCCTGGATGGTTATGAGAATGAGGGAACAATTGTATATAAGTTCTCTAGATTTCGATTAATAAATAATCTCCCATTAGGAAGTATAAGGGCTGAGAATTTGTCCCCATAAGAAGGCTGGAGAGGGGGGCTGGGATTGTAGCTCAGCAGTAGAGCGCTTGCCTTGCATGCGTGAGGCCCTGGGTTCGATCCACAGCACCACGTACAAAGCAATAAAATAAAAACATTGTGTCCATCTACAACTAAAAAAAAATTAAAAAAAAAAAGAAGGCTGGAGAGGACACGACATGTAAACACAGTATTTAATTTTAATGTCATAGATGTTTATCTTTAACATGTGGTTAAGTTAGTTTAATATCATCGAACTTTGTAAAATATCCCTTTTATTAGTATGACTTCTGTTTATTAGAGATCCCTTTATTTTATTACTTAGGGCTAGAAAATTATATTAGCCAACATTGTGTAGGTTAGGAAGCTCAGTAGGCCATAAACTGATTAAAAACCTTTGACTTTGGCAGTTTTTCTTGATAGTTGTTACATTACTGTCTAAGAACCTTTCCTTTGTAGCCTCCAGTCGTATGCATTTTGGAGGGCTAATGTATGTATGTTATATTAAACTATTTTTATTTTTTTATTTTCAGGAATGGGTATGTTATGGTTTTACTAGGTGTTTAGGATGAAGCAAGTCAAATTGACTTCTGTTTTTACTTATTGTTAAGAGTCACCGTTTTGTTTCCTTGAGGAACTTGAGAACAGCTTGTTAGCCCCGCTAGTGCCATCTGCATTAGGACAGGTTAAGGTGTGGCGCTGGCCACAAGTGGCTTCCCCAGGAAGCAGGAGGGACAGTTCCCTCTTTTCGGTGACCTTCCTCTTCATCGTATGGCATTTGATTGGCTCTTTAATTCTCTAATGGTCTCAGAAATCTCCTTGATCAGGAGGTCTTGCGACCTAGAGGTGTAGAGCGCTCCAGAGAAGTTTCCTCATTCCTTGGATTCAGGCTGACTCAAAGGGCAAAAGCCAAATACTGGTTTTTTGGGCCCTGTAATTTAATTTAGTTTTTAAGTCTTGATCTTAAACACTCAGCAAGGCAATCTCACCAGTTACAAAGTAAGGGTACTAGGCTTTAACTTTAAGGTCTATACTCTAGGTGGTGGCTTATTTATCTTAAAATAATTTGGGTTGGTTGTTCTCAAATTAATATCTCTGTAAAATGTTAACAAGCAATAGCCATAGAGTGTAAGAAAAATACAAAATAAAATTAATAAGTTTAGTTTGTGTAATAGCTATCTTAAAATTGGGGTGACATATATTATACTTTCTGGTTGAAATCCTAGTAATCTTTATAATACAATCCTTTGAACATAACTTTAAATGAACTAGAGTGTGGCCCACTTTGAAGCCATTGTAATAGGCTGGGAGACAGAATTTTATTTCGGGTAAGGCAGGGCTCCTTGCAAAATCTTAAAGTATCTTAGTTCTGAAGTTGATCTTTGTTTCTTAAATATCATTTTATAAAGTTTAGGTACATTGTTTTTTGACTTCACATGAATGCTAGTTAACATAATATGATATTACATTTAAAACATGAATTAAGAAAGGCTGAGAGGGCTTTTGACGTTTTTCGGTGCGGAAAAGTAGTAAAGATTATGTCTTACAATATTAGACTTTAAATAGATTAGGCTCTCATTTACTTAAGGGAACACATTTAAATTTTACCCCAGTGTAAAAGGTAACAAAAACTCTATCTTATGGATAACAGGTTTAGTTATAGAAATAAACCCTCAATAAAATTTGTTATCCTTATAAGTGTAAAATTACTATACAACTTTAGTTTTGAGAACATCAGCTTGATGTAACATTCTTTAAACCTTCTACTTTAAGTATTTGCATGCCTGGAAGATATGAACATATTTAGTATAAAAATAGGACTGATAGCATCATAATTGCATTGATGTAGTTATATTAATCAATTTTAGGTCTCAAAGAAAAACCTAGACTTTAACATAGTTATTTAACCATAGTTGTATAAACCTTAATTTTTGAAAGTTAATTTCTAAAGTTTTAATTGAATAAGCTTATATTAATTATAGTTAGTCATAAACGTAAGCCTTAGAAATTTACCTTTTATTTAGATCCACATCCCAAAATAATCCTTGCAAATCTTTTTTGAATTTAGGCAACAGTAGAAACTTTTAAAACTTATAGGAATTTATAAACCTTTGTGCTGAAAGAAAGGACAATTGACTTTAACTTTTAAATTAAATTAAGTAAGCTTATATCTTAGGAATTTCCAGCATGAGGGTGCTGTTTAGATTTTAAGAAAAGCAATTACTTAATCAAAGCCAAACATAGTCCAAGCAAATAAAACAAAAATAAACCTTTATGACCTCTTGTTGAATTGGCTTTCAATCTTAAGATAGAGAATTACATTCATTTACCATTTATGAAAACACAATGTTTAAGTATATAGAATTATACCTGTTGGGCTTTAAATTAAGTAATTCTGTTTCTAATGATGACAAAGCAATCTTATATCCCCTTGTTAAAATTTACCATTTACAAAAACATCAAAAATGTTACCCTATGGAATTTAAAGGAATTAAAAGTATTTGGTATTGGATTTAACAGTTAACATTTTATCTAACAAACACATTTGAGTACTCAATATCAGATCTGATTTGCTTATTTTTATTATAAAAAAACAAGGCATTAGACAAGCGTATTTAACAGTAACATTTTCCCCTTGAAGAAATTTTTGACAATGAGATATATATTAGACATTTTATAGACATTAACATGTTATTAGTCCTTTGACCACGTGGAAAGATTTGTGAGTTGAGTAATTTTAAAGACGTCTTTATTTCTATCTGTTTATTCAATTTAAATTGAAGCTTTTAAATCATGTGAATTAAAGGTATTTGGATCCATTTGTAATTTTAGTTTATGAGCACTAGGTTTACATAAACACAAAAATAGAGCATGCAGAAGGCCTTTTGAATTAAAAGTAGGTATACCTACTATACCTACTACAGTAGAGTGTAAAAAAACTTTTATAGTTGGATAAAATACATCTGATCAGAAGGTTTAATTTTAGCGTGCAGAATTAAAGTTATAAGTTTTAAAAATGTAAGAGTGAAGAGATAGAGTGTAAGTGATAGAGAGAGATAAATTATGGCCATTGTTTCAGTAAAGCATCAAGAGAGAACGGAGGAAGAAGAAATGGGCAGGGCAGCTTAGGTAGATGTAAATTAACCTCCTTTTCCCCTATTTTCCCCTTGAGCTGAGGTCTGCAAGCCTGGGGGTTTGTGGGGGAGGGGCTGCTGCAGCAGGCCAGGTAGCAGGCCAGCCTGCGAAAAGCTCTGAGTGAAAAGTCAGAACCCTCATTCCAATCATTTTGTGCTGAGGAGCCAAAGATTGGATGGGGGTTCCCAGGGTATTCCATATTTTGGCCACGTAAGGTGGCTGTTTAATTGGTATTTTGGCCAGATTTTAGTGCTAAATTTAATAAGACATTTTAGTTTGAGTCTGGTGTAGGAATAGTGGGTTTTTTAATTGGCAGACAGCCCAGGGGTGTCACAAGGGAATAGTGGGGCTTAATTGTTGTGGGCTGAGATATTGTATTGTGGGGTGCAAAGTGGAGTGTCTGGGTGGCCATGGTGGTATGGGGGAGGTTTGAATTTCAGAGTTGACAGAAACTTGGATGAATTTGGTTTGTAAGTTAGAAGAACAAGGTGAGGCTTACAGAGAGTGCAGAGGGAGGGGTTAGCTCCGAGAAGGGAGAAGGCCTGAATAAAGGGATCTCCGCCCAATTTTTCCATCGCTGGCAATAGTTATGTAGATTTCTAAGGAGAGTGGGATCTAAGGAACCCATAGGTGGCTAAGAGAGTTATCCAATCAGTAGGCAGGCCAATCCTGAGTGCAAAGTTTTATAAGTTTCTTTGTTCAATATCAGGAAGAAGATTAAGAGTGGAAAGATTTTTAAGAAGGCAATGTAATGGAGAGTCTGCTGGGAGGGAAGAGTTTGATCCCATTCTGTCACCTAGAAATGTCTATTAGTACAGCTTCAAAAGCATCCTTTTGATGCTATCAATAGACAAGAATAAGACCAAAACAGGCGAGACAGGTCATCGCCTGAGTTGTCCTGGGTCTAACCTCTCCCGGAGAGGCAGGGCCCCAGATCAACCCAGCACCAGGGTTTTGGAGACTCCTCCCGGAGGAGTCGGAAAATTTGATCTGGGGGTGGATGGAGGTAAACAGGGAGGGATTGAGCTACTCCCAGCCAGCAGAATTTGAGCTAAAAGGAAAGGAGGGAGAGAGAGGAAGTAAATGGGCCTAAGGGATGGAGAATCTAAGAAAATGGAGTGGAGATTTTGGAAGTCCACCGTAATCGTGAGGATCGTGGTGGGGTGCGGTCTTCCCTTTGAGGCAGTCAGAGGGACCACCGGACGTTCACAGCTGGTCACCTCTGAGGCTCTGCCTGCAAAGAAAGTTTCAATCTCCTTGAAAAGGGGGACTCACCGAATGAAGGTCATGGTGGGCGCGGACACGTGGCGATCAAAGAATGAGCAAGGCTGTGAGGTGTGGTCAGCAGTTCAAGATGAGGGGTCTCAATAGAGATTACTCCCCCATCCATATCACCGGCACCAAATGTTGGGGTATCAGCCAGCCAGACACGGACACCTCATGCAACCAGGAAATTCTTTATTCAGGGGATGGGCGCCCGGGCGAAGGAAAGAGGAAAGAGAGAGAGAGGGGATGCGCAGGACGGATTTTATAGAGCCCACTACAAACCACATGGCAAGCTATGGATTGGTCACTTTAAAATCCACGGGGCAGATAAGCGGCAGAGGACTTCTTTGATGTGGCTGAAAAGGTAACCTAAGCAGCCAGGAGCAGCTAGGCTTTGTTCTCTCAGCAGGAGACTGCTGGAGCTGCTTTGGCTTTAGAGAGGAGAGGGGCCCAAACAGTATGGGGAGGGCTGATTTTACCTAACAAGTATAAATCTAAATTTTCAGACATAGGTTCAGGAGATTTTCAGGCATTAGCCCCGCTGGACCACTGCAACTTAATAAATCTGCCTCCGAAAAATTCCTTGGGTGTCCAGCATCATCTGTCCTATATCAGCCTCTTCCCCTGTTTCTTGGACAAAAACAATGGTACAGCCCTCCTCCATTTTGCCCTTCTACCATGATATTCTGCCTCATTTTAGGCCCACAGCAATGAGTTAGTCCAACGTGGACTGAACCTCTGAAACTGAGCCAAAATAAAGTTTTAGTCCTCCAAGTTGTTCTTGTCATATATTTTGGTCTCAGCAACAAAAACCTGACTAACACAGGTCTCAAGCCTCACCTAGAGGAAGAGAAGGACACAGCAATGCATGGAGCAGAAAGTGCCTCCTTGAAGGGCCAACCAGTAAATAATTCAGCCTTGAGGGTCATCCAGTCTGCACCACTGCTCAATTCTGCTCCTGTGCCAAGAAAGCAGCCATACCCTGTGTGTTAACAAGTGATTGTGACTGTTTACAATAAAACCTTACTTAGAAAAACATGCAGCAGGCCAAATTCGACCCGCAAGTACTCATTTCCTAAATGAAATAAAGTTCAAGTACAGAGGAAAATGCCATGATTGGGTTGCGTGGATCTGTCAAAAATAAACAATGGTAGAGGTTTTAAAAATAAGTGACCAAAAAAACCTGAAAACAATGCCCTAGGCTGGGAGTGGTGGCTCATGCCTGTAATTCCAGCAGCTCAGGAGATTGAGGGAGGAGAATCTTGAGTTCAAAGCCAGCCTTAGCAAATTAGTGAGGCCCTAAGCAATTTAGTGAGAACCTATCTCTAATTTTAAAAGGGTATAAGTATATGGATCATTATTTAAGGGGGCCTAGATTCAATACCCGGTACCAAAAAGAATAAAAAAAAAAAAGAATGAGCCCCACAAATTTCACATATCTCACTTATTTTTCAGGCACATTGAAAGAGTCCACAATGGCCAACTAGGGACAAGGCCACAAAGGTAAACATTAGGAACTTGCATCTAATATTGACCTCACAGCCTCAGAAACACATTTTATCAGGTCAACACCCACTGGAACTGAATATTTTAACACATGTACAACTGAATTCTATCACTAATCTTATGGTTACTAGCTTAAGGTCAGAAGCACTCAGGGACAAGATAGGAGTGCTGAAGAATATTAATACCTGATGGCACCTGTGCAAATTACACAAATTCTAAAAAAAATTAAACATTTACATTTAAAAAAATTTTTTTAATAATTTACCATTTCTTATTCTCATGAAAATTAGAAAAATCATTGTATCAGAAATAACCTAGTATAAATTGTAAAAATCAAATAAATCCCTTTCACAGTAGACATAAAAACTTTAAATACACATGAACAAACTTAACATAAAACGTATGTGGTGCCATGGGGCTGGGGTTATGGCGCAGTGGTAGCGTGCTCGCCTAGCACGTGTAAGGCACTGGGTTCGATCCTCAGCACCACATAAAAATAAAATAAAGATATTCTGTCCACCTACAACTAAAAATATAAATATTTTAAAAAAAAAGTATGTGGTGCCAACTTCAATAGGGGCACATGCAGTGACTGTTGTAAACATACACCCAATATGGGAAAAATTTATCTTGAAAGCAAGATATAGTCAAAGCAATTTTAATCAATATCACAAACATTGGGGGCAAGGTTAAGTTGTTAGGAAAGATTTCTGAAGAGGCATGGAGAGGAGGCCAACCTTGTGAAGAGCAGCTGTGATCAATGGGAACCTGGTGTAAATTTTTTGTCTATTTCTGGACCCCACAGACCTGCTGGCAAGAGCAACCAGGTTTTTGGTGGGGGGGTGGGAAGCACAGTGCTGGGGATTGAACCCAGGGTCACTGTGTCACTGAGCAACACCCCTGGCCCTTTTTTTATTTTGAAAAAAGGGCTTTGCCAAGTTGCTGAGCCTGGCTTCCAACTAGTGATTCTACTACCTAAGCCTCCCCAGTCACTAGAATGACAGGCAGGGGACACCATGCCCATCCTAGTTTCTTCTGAGAACTCTCTACTCACTTTTTTCTTATAGCTTCTGGGTGGCCTTCCCTCAGACTCCAGAATGTACAAAGGCCTGGGACAATGGCACTTTGTGTCCACCTGTCCATGGGTTAAGCCTAGATGCAGGGCAGAGGGTGGATTGGTCTGGGTGCTAGGCCATGTCATGCAACTGTGAAATGATTCTAAATACTTCTACAGTTTGATGTTTTGGAGTATGCTTCCTCTTCCCTAGAGTATGATGGATTGCCAGACCTCATATGTCCCATCACACCTTATCAGACTTTCCTCATGTCAATTACTGACCTCAACTATTGAGCTTCATAAACAATACCAACTCAAGAGTTTGACAGATAACTTGAGAGCTTAGGTCGAGGTAGGGCCACACTGTCTCCTAAAAGCCCATGACACTTCTCTGCAACTCCAGAGCCAGGCAGTGACAAGGCCAGGCCTCATCAGCTGTGAGTTAATCTCAGAAGCCTCACCCACCAGTACCACCTGCTACCAACTAGCAATTAGAGACCTTACCTGTTATTGTGACTGTCCACTGAGGTGGTCAAGTCAGCTTATCTGAGAACCACTCCTATACAGGAAAACCTTAGCTTCAATGAGATTTTACTTTTCACAAGGCCTATTTCCATCTCAATTGAACAAGTGGGCTTTAATAATTTTGGAAACTGTTAATATGTGGTTAAAGTACTTTGTCTACCTGGTGTAGTCTGTGAGGTTTTTTCACATTATTCTCTCCATCTATACATCGTAAATGTACAAAAAAATTCTCACTGTATTACAATAATTTTTGTGATTCATAAAATTATGCAATCTCATTTCTGCCATATACAACTGGCAATCAGCAGGATTTCAAGATGCATAGATAGAGGTGATGGTCGAACAAGGTTCAAATTTGAATTTTCATTTCAATGAAATATAGAGAATGGAGAATGCATAGCATTCTTCTGCATTCTTAATATTCCACTGCATATTTTGATATTCCAATATTCCAACTTTGATGACCTGGGAAGAATTTCTGAATGTGGCACAAACTAAGAATTCTGTACCAGGTCCACAAATATTTCTGTCAAATTGGATAGCATAAAAATGTTCTTACTGTAAATTGTGATATATGTATTACTCAGTACCTTAGGAGATCTTGATCAGATGACATAATTCTGTTTTCTTGACCAATAAATATATAAAAGAACACATTATTCCTTACATTTTGGGATTTAGATCTATTCTCTATGATAATAAACTACCAAATTTTATGTATTTGGTATATATAAAACTATAGGTTGGAAGCCAGGCATGTTGGCATAGGTATATAATCCTAGTGACTTGGGAGTCTGAGGCGGAAGGATCACAAGTTTGAGGTCAGCCTAGGAAACTTGGTGAAACCCTATGTCAAAATCAAATTTAAAATAACTGGGGCTGTAGTTCAGTGGTAGAGAACCTCTATATACAGAGTTTGGCAAATTGAAGCACTACTAAGTACACTTAGTAAATTAAAAACAGACAATTTCAGATCATAGATTAACTAGAACCTGTCTATATCTCAGAACAAGGTTTATGTATGCACCTTAGAAAATTCTTTTCAGATTTAGAATTGTCATATGCTGCCAAGAATCTACCATTTAGACTTCAAGACAAATTAATCTACCATTAAGAAATCAAGACACTAAGACAAATCTACCATTAAGACAACAAGAATACACACATTTTACGAAAATCCAATAATAACTAAGTATTGTGAAGGCATTCATTTCAAAAGAAAAATTTATACAATCATGGGATAAAGATGGAATTTCTGCATTCATTACAATCTTACTACTTTAATGCCTTGCTTAAACAAAAGCTTAGATTGCTTACTAAAACCCCTAAAATGAAAGGCAAAAGTTCTATGGCAGGCTATAAAATCATTTAAAAATATAGAGCCCGATATGGTGGTGCACACTTGTAATCCCAGCAGCTTAGGAGCCTGAGGCAAGTGGATTGCAAATTCAAAGCCAGCCTCAGCAACTTAGCAAGACCCTGTCTCAAAATATAAAAATCCAGCTGGAGATGTGGCTCAGTGGTTAAATGCCTCTGGGTCAATCCCCAGTACAAAAAAAAAAAAAAAAAGGAGTTGCATACAGGAGCTGGGGATGTGCCTTAGTGGTAGCACATGTGTGAGGCACTGAGTTCAATTCTCAGCACCACATAAATTTTTATTTAATAATTGTATTGTGTCCACCTACAACTAAAAAAAAATTTTTTTTAATGACACTCCTGTGGAAACATTACTACCAGCACCAATCACCAACACATCTTACTATACATAAGATTATGACTGATTATCAAACAGTTGAAAGAAAAAGCCTTAATTAAAAAAAATGGTCAGGCAAAGTGGTGACCACTGTAATCCCCTCTCAGTCGCTGAGGGACACAGGTGGAAAGAATGATAATTAGAGAACATCCTAGGCAACTTAGACCTTCTCTTAAAATAAGCAATAAGAACTGTTGTGGCTCTAGCTCAGTGATTCAATCCCCAGTATCAAAAACAAACACACAACAGAACAAATGTTCAGCTTGTTACATAGGTACCTTTAATCCAGCAACTCTATAAACTGAGGAAAGAGGAATCAAAATTTGAGGCCAGCCTCAGTAACTGAAGGAGACCCTGTCTTAAAATAAAAAATGCAGGGTGTGGTGGCACACACCTGTAATCCCAGCAACTAAAGAGGCTGAGACAGGAGGATCAAGAATTCAAAGCCAGCCTCAGAAAAGCAAGACACTACGCAACTCAGTGAGACCTTGTCTTTAAATAAAACACAAAATAGGGCTGGGGATGTGGCTCAGTGGTTGAGGGCCCCCGAGTTAAATTCCCAGTATCAAAAAAAAAAAAGTAAAAAGGGCTTGGGATTTAGCTCAGTGGCAGAGAATCTGAGTTCAACTCCCAAATTTCCACTACAAAAAAATAAAAAGGTTAGTCCATGAGTGCAGAAGCAATCATAACCAGTTAGAACACAATGGGGAAAAACTCAATAGGAATAGACATCGGGCAGTTTGGCATTGTGCTGCATGTGCACCCTAGAGATTAAACCCAGAGCCTGCATGCAAGCTCAGCTTTTACTCTATGCTCTCAGCACAGATAACAGCAATTGTTAAAAATACATAACACCTAGGAATAAACCTAGGTGTTAGGAATAACCTAGGAATAACCACATGCAAGGTTTATAGCTATATAACTGCAAAACTTATAACCTAGGAATAACCACATGCAAGGTTTACAGCTATATAGCTGTAAAACTTTCCTGGTAATTTTTTTTAATGATGAAAAACTTCACCCAACTGGAGTCAAACCTCTATTTGGATGATAATCATAAGGAATATGATTAAAGGACAAATGCCTTAACCTGGATGCAGATGGTACCAGCCTGTAGTTCCAGCTGCTCAGAAAGCTGAGACAGGAGCCTGGACAGCATAGGGAGACACACTTCTGTGGGGAGCAGTGACTTGGCTCAGGACTGTCTCAATACAAGAGCCTATGCCAGGAACTTCCTGTTGAAAAACTGCAGGTCAAGATCACCCAGTTGCTATGGTGATGCCCTGCTTAAAGAGGTTTTGTGCAAGAACACAGGACTATCAGTCTTGACCCTGAGTTCAGATATGAGCTGCCAGGTATAAAGAATTATGAGCACAAAAACATAATTGGTTGCCAGTACTTTGTCCTTTAAGACTGCCTGCTTTAAAGAAACTTTCTCACAGAAAATTCTTTTGATGATAAAACTTATATAATAAACATGCTGAGCTAGCTCTGGGTCATTGTTCCTCCATCATAGGATGATGTCTTATATGGTCCCAGCTTTCCCTTTCTGTCTTTTCTAATCCCCCATTGGCCCTTGCAGGTTTCTGAATTAATGCAGGCAGGCATTCTTCCAGAAACAAAAATAAAACCAACAACAAGAGCAACAAAAATAACACAACTCTACTCAGGAGGTGAAGCAGAAGGATGAAAAGTTCCAGGCTAGCCTGCCTCTGTGCTAGGGGGTCTCCCAGAACAAAGAAAAGGAACACATAGGGGGCAGTAAATTTATCACACCTCTATTGTAACTCAGTTATGTATGATACTGTCACATCTTTGTTGCAACTCTAGAGTGTAAGAGTACTCAATCAGAATGTGTATTACCTTATATTGGAGACACAGAGCTTACAAGAGGTATATAAGGAGATGCCTCCGAGTATTCAAGGCTCAACCTATGGATGTAATTCTGCCAAGTCTGCTGGCCCAAAATAAACATTGCTTCCTGTTGAATTACCCAGTGCCTGTCTCTGTACATAAATCCTGCAAAACCTCCGAATAAAAAATTAGTAAGACCAGAAATAAAGCTCAGTGGTAGAATGCCCTGGGTCCAATGCCTAGTACTGGCAAAAAAAGGAAAAAAAACAAAGCCATAAAGTTAATAAACAATAGTTTATACACAGTTAATAAACAAAAGGACGGGCTGGGCACAATAGTGCACACCCGTAATCCGAGCAGCTGGGGAGGCTGAAGCAGGAGGTTTGGAAGTTCAAAGCAAGTCTCAACAACATAGTGAGGCCTTAAGCAACTTAGTGAAACCCTATCTCTAAATAAAATATTAAAAAACAGGCTGGAGATGTGGCTCAGTGGTTAAGCATCCTGGGGTTCAGTCTCCAGGATCAAAAAAAAGAAAAAGAAAAAAGTGTTCCGTCACCTAGGTGCTAAAAGAAATGCAGAGGAAGTCTACCTACTGAACAGGCAGAAATGTGAGGACTGACAACCTTGGTTCTGGACTTTGGGCACTGACACAGTAACTTCACTTTCAAAAACTCATTTTAAAGGGTTAAGGCCAAATCAACAAATATATTCCATGAACTTGTTTCAATAACAGCAAAAAAGCCTGGGTAAACCAGTGCATGCCTGTAATTCCAGGGACTCGGGTGGCTGAGGTTGGAGGATACCAAATTCTAGGCCAGTCTCAAGTTAGCAAGACCCTGTTGACCCTGTTGTAAAGGGGGGAGGTGGGGATATAGCTCAGTGGTAAAATTGTCCTGGATTTAATCCCCATTAGCAAAAATAGTTTACACACACAAAAAGAATGGCAGACTACTGTAAGGAAATATCTGTACATTGGCTCATTCAGACTTCTAAAACAAAACTCCAGTGCCTCTGTATCTTATAAAAAATAGTTTCTTACCATTTTACAAGGGTGTAAGTTGTAGATTGAAGAATGCTTTCAGATTGCCAAAGATACCTTCCTTCAGGGTCCTCACAAAATGTAAACCTCACTCTGGGGCCTCCTTTATAATGACTATCGTCATATCCTGGATGAGGAATCCACCCTCATGGTCAAAGGTCCCTTCTCCTAAGGGGAAACTGAATGGGTAAGTTTCAGCCTGCTGCTAATGATAGACTTCTGGCATCACCATTTCCTCAATGGGGTGAAATAAATGAGAAAGCATCCAAACAAAAATTCACACAGCCATTGAAAAATTATCTAGATCATGATGCAAACAAACTTTTTATATTTTGAGACAACTAGGGAAATGCAAACACCACCAGTGTGAAAATAATCATTACTCTTGAAAGCCTTGAGTATTTATGAAGACTTAGCTTTGAGAGATACACAACAAAACATTTAATGGAACAATTGTTCTGGCCATGCATGGAGAACAATTGAAGAAGGGAGTATTAGTGATGGTTCACTAGAGAAACAGGCTTGACAGCATGATTATAAAAAGGGGATTTATTAGATTAGCTTAGGTGACCATAAGCTGGACAGTCCACAGTGGCCATCTGCAGGCTGGAGAGCTGGAGGAACCAGTAGCTGTGCAGTCCAAGAGTCTAAAGCCTCAGTACAAGAGGAATCAATAGTGCTACCCTAGTTTGAGACTGAAGACTTCTGGAAACTCCCTGAAGAATCACTAGCAGAGTCCACTTTGGAAGAGTGAACAAGCAAGAGTCTAATTTCCTCAGGCGATTATAGCAACAATCAAGAACCTATTCAAGCCAGGTGTGGTGGTGCACACCTATAATCCCAGTACTTTGGGAGGCTGAGACAGGAGAATCGCGAGTTCAAAGCCAACCTCAGCAATGGCGAGGCGCTAAGCAACTCAGTGAGACCCTGTCTCTACATAAAACACAAAATAGGGCTGGGGATGTGGCTCAGTGGTCGAGGGCCCCCAAGTTCAATCCCTGGTACCAAATAAAAAAAAAGAACCACCACCTATTCAAGAATAATCAAGCTTGCATCTGCTGCTGCTTCCTGGTTCTTCCGACTTTTATTCCATCCAAGCCACCATCCTATTGGATGGTGCTGCCCACACTTAGGGAGGGTCTTTATTTCAGTTGGCTAGCCCACTAGCCAATCATTCCTAGACACACACAAAAGCCTCTTAATCATATGCATTTTTTAATCCAATCAAGTTTACAATTGACCATTACAAGTCCACCTCTTGTCAATTTGATATCCAAATGACTCTTTAATCATACTTAATTTCCAAATAAACACAATAAAAGGGTCATAATTCCACCTAACATAACTACTTTTCATTCAACCAAAAGCGCACTAGTTCTTTCCCCAGAATAGAAAAAACAAAAACATTACTGACATTAAGTCAATCAATACATTATATGATGAATAACAGAGAGAAACAAACATTTCCTCTTAATGCATTATAAGTATGCACAAACATTCTTAACAGTACAGGGAAGAATTATCAATGGTAATAACAATCCTTGTTTCTGTAACTGGTCACACGACCATAGTTGGTATTTATGACTACCTCCTTCTACTATCCATTCTGAATTCCTTCTACTTTCAGCAAGTACCTCAGCAGGTCTTGGCTCTTTACCTGGAGGTGTGACCCTTCATTCCTGAAGGGTCTGAGACATTTGTTGTCTTGCCTGGATTGGGTTGTTGTAGTCTCCCATTGACCTTAATAACAGGACAGCTTAATACCGAGAGACGCCCTAAGGGATCTCCTGCCTTCCAAGAGTATGCTTCCTTACCTCCATAGTGGAGTAACGGTCCAATGTCCCCTTGGTAATTGGGATCAATCATCCCTGCCAGCACCAAAACACATTTCTTAGCCTGTTGACTCAGAGGCATGAGCTCAAAGTGACCAAGGAGAAGTCTTAACATCTAGTTTAATGAAACCATTGTTGTATCTCCAGGCAGAATTCCTCCTTCTGGAACTAAGACTTCTAGGCCAGTGGAGCATAAGGTTGCAGGGACAGGAAGCAAAAGCTTTCCAAGTGGGTTACTAGGGATAATGGCAAGTAGCATTCCTGTCTCCACCCCTTAATTCGTAGACCCATGAATTCTTGCAATAGGAGAGACAGTACCATATAATGAATGCTGATTCAGAGTATGGACAGCCTTCTGGAGAATCTTGTCCCAGCCCTGCAAGGTATTGCCATCTAGCTGGTGCTGTAACTGCATCTTCAAGAGTCCATTCCATTGTTCTATCAAACCAGCTGTTCAGGATGGTGGGGAACATGGTAAGACAAGTGAATCCCATGAGCTCACTGCCTTACTTTTTTGGCTGTGAAGTGAGTTCTTGGTTCTGAAACAATGCTGCATAGAATACCATGACAAAGGATACAGCATTCTGTAAATGCACAAATAGTGGTGTTGGCTGAAACACTACATGGGAAGGCAAATCCATACCCAGAATAAGTGTCTATTCCAATAAAGACAAACTGCTGCCCCACCCATGATGAAAGTGGTCCAATAAAATTAACCTGCCACTAGGTTGCTGGCTGATCTCCCCAGGGAACGATGCCATATTGGGGGCTTAGCATCGATCTCTTCTGTGGCAAATTGGGCACTCATAAGGGGCTGTAGCCAGACAGCCTTGGTGAGTGGAAATCCATGCTGCTGAGCCCACATATAACTGCCATTGCTGCCACAATGAGTACTTTGTTCATGAACCCATTGGGCAATGCCAGGGGTGGAGGGTGCTGTGGAAAGAAGTTGACCTCTATCCACAGATCAGGTCATCCTATCTACCTGATTATTCAAGTCCACCTCTGCTGAGGTCACTTTTGGTGGACATTTACATGAGACACAAATATCTTTACATCCTTTACTCATTCAGAGAGGTCTATCCACATACCTCTTCCTCAAACATTCTAGTCACCAGTTTCCAATTATGTTCTTTCTAGTTCCCTGACCACTTAGCCAAACCATTGGCCATTTTTCCTTCCAAGCAAAATGCACAACCAGATGCACTACCAGAAGTTCTGCCCATTGAGAAGATTTCCCTTCACCACAGTCCTTCAGGATTGTTCCAGAAAGGGGAAGCAGTGTGGTAGCTGTCCACTTCTAGGTGGTACCCGCGTATAATGCAGAACTGTCCATGAACCAGGCCCTAGTCTTCTCTTCCTCTGTTAATTGATTATAAGGTACACCCCATGAAGCCATAGGTTCAAGCTGAGGGACAGAAGGTACTGCAGCAGAAGTAGGAACCATGGGCATTTGGACCACATCTTCATGCAGCTACCTGTGCCTGATCACATATGTACCACTTCCACTTGATAGAGTGCTAGTGCATACATCCAACTCTATGGCTTGGTGTCTCAGACAACACTTTGTTCATAATGGGCAGCTCAAGTCACATGATAACCTGGTGGCCCATGGTCAAGTGTTCAGTTTCCACTTAGGCCCAATAGCAGGCCAAGAGCTGTTTCTCAAAGGAAGGATAGTTGTCTGAAGATGATGGCAGAGCCTTGCTCCAAAATCCCAATGGCCTCCTCTGTGATTCACCAATGGGGGTCTGCCAAAGATTCCAGGTAGCATTCTCATCTGCCACTGACACTTCAACTACCATTAGGTTTTCTGGGTCATATGGCCCCAGTGACAGCATCCTGCACAGCAGCCTGTATCTGTTGCAGAGCATTCTCCTGTTCTGGATGCCACTCAAAACAAGCAGCTTTTCTAGCCACCTGATAGATGGACCAAAGTAAAACACCCAAGCGAGGAATGTGCTGCCTCCAAAATCCAAATAGGCCTACCAGGCTTTGTGCTGCTTTCTTATTTGTAGAAGGGGCCAGATGCAACAACTTATCCTTCACCTTAGAAGGAATATCTTGGTAGGCCCCACACCACTGGACTCCTAAAAGCTTTCCTGAAGTTGAAGGCCCTTGAATTTTAGTGGGAGTTATTTCCCATCCTCTGATATGCAAATGTTCCACTAGCAAGTTCAAAGTGGTTGCTACCTCCTGCTCAACTGGTTCAATCAACATAATGTCATCAATACAATGGACCAGTGTA
>PVHX01022787.1:0-15176 GCA_004024805.1 Geosciurus inauris
GATGTTTGTGTGTCTTTCCTTCTAGCTCTGCTGATCCAAGGTGTTACAGTTTTAACTCCTATACGGTTATAGTTTCCCTGCAGGGTTTCATTACTTCTCCTCCAGTAGGTGGCGTTGTCCATTGTTTGCTGGACTTTCCCGGCTGGTATCCTTGGTACTGGTCCCAGGCCAAGGTGAAACTCTGGGCCGCTGGTGGAGTCACTGTTCCACCGTGGCCAAGGTTTGCTACCAGGTGTTCACCTGCGCCTCCTGGTGTGTAGGAAGTTCCACTGTGTTAGAAGGTGGTCCACAAAGAACAATAGCTGGGGTTCCGCTCAGGAGACAGTCAGTCAGCAACTGCTAGCGGTCTCTCGTGGTTGGGTGGGCACTGGGGCCAGGCACGGCACGCCCGGGGTAAACTCCGGGCTGGAGCCCTGGGCCGGATCCCCCACCACAACTGCATTCCACCGGTCAGCGCCGAAGTCACGTCTCCTGGCTACCGCTGTCTCCCGGTGGCCCTGCGCTCATACACGCAAGAGAGACTCTTGTGTGGGGCGGTGAGCTGCAGAGAGCTGCCCAAGAAGCTGGTTGGAAAATGGCACCCCGCTACTTCCAGTCTCGGTCTCAGAGTGCCTGAGCCCTGGGCCGAGGCCCGGGCTGCAACCGCGTTTCTCTGGCCGGTGCCGAAGCCACGCCTCCCGGCTACCGCTGCCTCCCGGTGGCCCTGTGCCCACACACGCGAGCGAGACTCTTGCATGGGGTGGCAAGCTGCAGAGAGCTGCCAAAACACTGGTTGGAAGATGGCACCCCGCTACTTCCAGTCTCGGTCTCAGAGAGCCAGAGCCCTGGGCCGAGGCCCGGGCTGCAACCGCGTTTCTCTGGCCGGTGCCGAAGCCATGCCTCCTGGCTACCGCTGCCTCCCGGTGGCCCTGTGCTCACACACACACGAGCGAAATTCCTGCGTGGGATGTTGAGCCGCAGAATGATGCCAGGAAGCTGGCTGGAAAACAGTGCCTCCACCACTTCCAGCCTTGGTCCCTGAGAGCCTAGCGCAGAGTGGACTGTCTAGGCCGCCATCTTGGAACCGCCCCCCTATCCTATATTTAAAAACAAACAAACAAACTACCTCAGATCATCCCTCCCCCTGTCATGGCCAGGAGCAAACTTCCTGTCTTTATCTTTGCAATATCAGGAAAGATGGATCTTTTTTTAATAACAGTGAGGGTTTGAAATGACCCTGCCTGTTCTAGCTGTTGACATAAATCTTGGTTTTGGTAAAAATTGGACTATTATCAAAAAATTAAAACAGAATTTGAAAACTAGTTACATAGACAAATTTTCCAGACATGTTATATGAAACAATCAGGAATATACCTATGTTCCAAAACAGAAATTTCCTTAATATATGCATAGAAGAATGTCTGCAGGGAACTATCCCAAAATGTTCATCACATTTTTTGGGGTGGCATGTATGAGAAATTTAAGTTTTCTTCCTTGCATTTGTAATCAAAAAAAGAGTTGTATTGTGGTTAATCTGTTTTAACTTTTCCACTTTCTTCTATGGGCTATTTCCTTAACTACCCCTCTGTCTCTGTATCTCTACTGGAGTGGTCTCTCCAGGGTCATAAATAATCACATGCTTATTTAATTTAGTGTTTCCCCCCTCAACTTCAGTCATCCACAATAGAGACCACCTTTCTCACTGTCCTACAGACATTTCCAGATGGGTGCTCACAAGACCCCAATCTTAAGGTGTCTAAGATGAAATAAACACTCTTTATTTACCTGTATCAGATCTTCCTTATTCTCTGGTCCCACTCAATTCTCTTTTTCATTTTTGAAATTTCTGATGATAGCACTGCATTGCTTCCACAGACCAAGATATAAAGTAGTGAGTCCTGTCTGACACCTACCTCTCCCTGGCTTCCTTCCCTATCTTCTTGGTTGCTGAGTCCTCTGAATTCTATTTCTGTAATTTCTCTTTCATCTCCTTCTCCCTCATTTTTGTTCTTATTCTTCTTCTAAGTCAGAAGCCCCCTGTGTGATACCTGGGCCGTTCTGATTGTCCCCTAACAGTTTGCCTGCTTTCTAATCTCTCCCTTGTATCAGCTGAATGAGCCAGAGGACCACAGCACAGCTCTCAGGACGTTTTCACTCTGTGCAGAAATATCCATGATCTCCTCATAGTGTATGTATCAAACCCCAAAGTAGATGTTCTTAGGTTAACTGTACCTTCCAACTGGGTTTCTTGCTGTCCCCCATTCTAAGCCCTTCAGTCAGTCTAAGCATATACTCACCTTTATTCAAGACTCAAATGCTCTATTCTTGTGCCACTCAGAGAATCACAGATTCAGAAGGGATCAGGATTAACCTAATTCCTTCTATCTTCTTTTTTGTCCAGTGTTTTTTTTTTGAATAAACTTCAGCTTGTTCATGACCCTTGAAAACTTGGTGCCTAGAATTAGTTTCAGCATTCTGAGTGCAACAGGGCTTTGGACTGGGAAGGGGACCGGAGATGAGGAGGTGATGCTCACTATACACAGCCACTTATTTCCATATGGCACTGAAGAGTTGCCCTCAGAAGAGGGGAGGTAACTCTGACCCTCATTGTGACCAAGCATAGAAAAGCATGTCTAATAGATCAGACCAAGGTGGCTTGGAAAAGGAGAATGGGATCCTTGAGAGGAACTCAATGTAAGGACAAGAAGAGATGAGCTCAACTGACCCTTAGCATCAGGTGCAGAGTTGGATGTGTAGATCATACTGGGTAGGGAACCTGTCCTGACTTGGCCAGGCTGGGTTGGTAGAGGTGCACAGAAGGGGTTGGTGATTCTGGTTATATGATGTCAATTACAAGAGTACTAACAGCAACAGAGGCAGCCTTGCTGTGGGGGACCCCATGTAGGAGGAGGGAGTGGTTTCTGTTTCATAGCACAATGAAAATGAGAGACTGGTTGTGGTGGGAATTCTTTTGCAATTAGCAATAAAGCCACTGGTTATAGAGTCTATCCTTTTGAACTGAGTGCAGGTTTCCCTTCTCTTGTTGAGAAATGAAATTGGAATGAATTGTGGATCATTATAAGCCTTCTCAGAGATTCTTGGGCTATCTGGGTAGAGGAATCCAAGGAACAGGCTGGACTTCTTGTGAGACAAACATGGAGATGAGAAACATCAGGATTTGGAATAATATTAAAAGTGGTCTTCGGTTCACTTACAGGCCAGTAAATCCTGGGATGTCAGTTATAAAAGCATAGCCTTCTCCCAAAAGATTGCAAGGGTAGGGTTAAGTCTGTCTTTTAACTGTGGTAAACTCAGTGCCTGATTCTTAATGGCTACTTCATCAACACTTTATAAATGACTAAATACATAGTTTGATTGATATACATTAGAATATGTGCTCACTTTTATTTTAGAGTCTATATTTCTATTAATACAGCCCAAAACCACATTGATGTTTGTGGGTGCCATGTTACATTCTGATTGACACTAATGTTGCTATAGTCTGGTTATCCTCAAAATGGGTGTACTTCTGAATCACTTTGTGACATTTAATAAAACACAGAGTTGTCTGGGCCTATTGAGTCAGAATTTCCAGGACTAGGTCCAGGCTAGCATATACCTTTGTGTCCCTCTGATTAAACTGCCACTGTGGCCTCAAGCACTGTGTAGTTTTCATAAGCATTTCTGCGACATCATATTTCCTTCCTATGTTAACCTACTTATATTTTGAATTCCTGTTAAATTTTATCTTGTCAGTCTTGGCTCATTTCTATAGCCCATCAACTTCTTCTTTTGTTGGGGGGGTCGGGTACTGGGGATTGAACTCGGAGGCACTTGACTGCTGAGCCACATCTCCAGCTCTATTTTGCATTTTATTTAGAGACAGGGTCTCAACTGAGTTGTTTAGCACCTCACTTTTGCTGAGGCTGGCTTTGAACTCATGATCCTCCTGCCTCAGCCTCCTGGGCTGCTGGGATTACAGATGTGTGCCACTGTGCCCTGCCATCAACTTTTTGATCATGATTCTGTTGTTCATCATATTAGCTATTTCCCTTTAGATTCACATTACATACAAATTAGACAAGTACACCTTTTCTATCTTCATGCAGGTCACTAAAAAATATGTGGAACATAGAAGGGTTTGGGTTGAAATGTATTTATCAATTAACACCTATACATAAGATAAGTTTAAAATAATTTTAATGCCAAGTTATTTTTCCCCCTCACAAATTCAGTTTAGAGGAAAATATTACCAGGACACAGTGAGGCTATTTAATTTGTATTTCCAGTTCTGTCAATTATAATTTCTGTGACCTCAGGCAAATCACTCTTTCTGGGTCTTGTCTTAGGAGGGAAAACACTGAGAGGACAGATTACTGCTTTGAGCTGACTTGAATCCTCCCTTCCTATGGTTTCCTCTCTCATCCTGCTCCTAGTGCCATTCACTTCTTCTGGGCCCTCACCTAGATACTGTGTGTGCTATCACCACCCAGGGCAGCAGGGTATCACTTCCCTGCTCTCAAACCTGGTGTCCACAGGTCACCTGTTCCTTTAGATCAGGGTGGGTGGTGATGTCATAAAAGTGTCCAGGCTGGGAATGTATTTGGAAGGTCAGCTATCAGGATATGCTGGTGAGTTGGATGTAGGGTATATAAGAGAAAGTCTTAAGTCAAGAGCAATGCCATGATTTTTCATCTGAATAACTGGAATGACTGAGTTGCCATTTGTTGAGATGGAAAGGTTTGGGAATGAACATGAGTTTGATCTTGGGCACATTACATCTGAAATGGCTTTTCAACATCTGAATGAGTCAGAGCTTGGCTTACAAAGCAGAAACCACCATGGCTGTGTCAAGAAGACTCAGTATCTCACGGAACAGGGCTTCCAAATTGAATTTACAAGTCTGTATCTCCAGGTCCTGAAATCTCTTCGACTCTGCATTTTCAGTCTGACTCATTCATTTTGCATGAAGTATTCATATTAACCATTTATGTACTGACAACAGAAGGCTGATTTTTCCTTTAGAGAAATCTTTCTTCTGTCATGATTTTCATGAATGAGTCTTCACCACAAGCATTCCTGGTGTAGGCTATGTCAACCTGAGGGCTGACAGAGGGCTTTTGGGCCTTTTCCACATTTAAAACCAGAGTCTTTGCCTTTCTGTTCAATTCTTGTTTCCTCTTAGAGGGTTATTGCTGCTGCTAGCTTGTTTGCAGAGTGACCATGACTAAGATTCTGCGGGCTAGGGTATCTTCCCAGAGGTAGCCACTTCCCAGGTGACTCAGAGACCTGCTCCTTCTTACCCTCCAGCTCTTTCCCTTGCCCACAGCAATTATGACACTGCAAGTTTCCAACAAAAATGACTGAAAAAAGTCTTAATAAAAAAGAAATCAGCCCATTCTTATTCCTTTCTATAAATAAAAGAATGGATTAACATTAAGATAATAGTCCCAGATTCTGAGCATCAAGGGTCATATAACAACACAACAATCTAAGAAACAAACAGAAGAGAAAAAAGTAAAAAAAAAAAAAAAAAAAAAAAAAAAAAAAAAAAAAAAAAAAAAAAAAAAAAAAAAAAAAAAAAAAAAAAAAAAAAAAAAAAAAAAGGGAAAATTACCTCTTACCTTGATTCTAAGGAAGATTCTGTAACTAGAACTATAGGATTTTTATTTCAGATGATAAGGCATTGTCCAAACAATGAAACCTTCTGTCTCAGGTGAATTTGGGGCTCATAATGTTTTACCCCCACTTTTTTTTCAACTTCTTTCCTTTTATTATCTGTGAAGGTGTTAATGAACAGTTAATTGCTTAAGGCTGGACTTGCTACAAAGAAGGAAGAATAAAGGCAGGAAACCAATGACAACAATTTCAAAAACTGTTAGCAGCACATTATAAATGAAATCGTCCACAGAACCTTCCAGTGAAACAGATTAAAGTGGAGCTCCTTAGCCTCTGGCTCCTGCCAAGTCCTCCACTTCTTCCCCATCCCATTCCTGTTTTTGAAACAGTTTTTGGCATTTGTCCTGATGACCTCTGGACAAGAAAGTTCTATATCTTGTAGTCACTGATTAGTAAGGGCAAAGAGACTTCTAGGCAAACCCAGAGAAGTTTCCCTGCATCAGGAAGGATTTCCTTCAAGTTTAGAGATTATAACTGAGAAACGAGAAGCCAGGTAGAGCAGAACCTGGGGTATAGTAATACATCGAGTTAGTGTCTGGGGGCCCGGCATGATGTTCGGCTTCTAACAACTTGAGAGAATTTGAAGTTCTGTTCACCTTGGGCTAAGAAGAGAGAAAGTGTGTCTAAGCAATAGAGCAAGTGGAGGGAGCCCATGTGCCCCACATCCTTGACCTTTGCAGAAGACTTTGACTTCTTCTTCCCCTAATTCCTGAGAGTTCTCTGTCTTCATGCCCAGCCCCCAGGGCTCATCTTTCTGGTTATTTTTACTATGAGAGCACATGCACATTGCCCTGACAGTAGTTTGAACCTCACATCCATGGCATAGCCTGACAGTGATGGCTTCGGCTTTGATTGCTGGAAGTGTGATGAGCCGTGACTCACTCTAAGAGTCGCCAACATTTGCGCCAGGCAGCCAGCCCATCCATTATCTGTGGCTTGTCTCATCCCTCCTAAGCCTATTAGCTCATCTCTTTTTGCCCAGTTGACATTCGTTCTCTTCCTTTGTTCAAGCCCCTGGGACTGTCTGCATTACCTTCTTCTGTGCTCATTGTCCCATAAGGTGTCATTTGCAGATAATATTAACATGCCATTTACACTCCCCTGGATTGCTAATAAAAATGTTAAATGAGTCAGAAGGTGACACCTCGTTTTTGCCATCTGCAGCATGTTGACATTTGTCATTACCACCAACCTTTGGCCTTTTAAAGCAGAATTCAGACCCTGCAATCGTAGCAGTCAGAACTTGACTCATTCAAACGTGACTGTCAGTTTGACAGTGACGACACTCATGAACCATGATCATCAGTCGAATCTGCTCCTGGTAGTGGCCCATGCGGCACTTGAGTTATTGACCAGGATGGGGAGCAAGGAAACAGAGACCAGAACTGAACTGATACAGCCAGATCTGAGATTCAGGGGGTTTGGTACTCTGAGTTCTTGAAGTCTGCAAGCAAATAGGAGTGAAATATTGTGGTGACGTTGTGTTGTCACTGTGATCAGCTTGGTGAACTTTGGGGAACTGGCAGCTAACACAGGACTAGCTCTGCCACATCATTTAAGAGGCAAAGCAGATTCTTTCTGGTTTGAATTATTTGGCTGCATGTATTGTGATGAAATAGACACTTTAGGGCTGGGATTGTGGCTTAGTGGTAGAATGCTTGCCTCACATGGGTGAGGCACTGGGTTTGATTCTCAGGACCACATAAAAATAAATAAATAAAATAAAGGTCCATCAACAACTAAAAAAATTAAAAAAAAAAAAAACGAAATAGACACTTTAACATGTCCATAATTCTAGAGATTTTTAAAGGTATTAGTTATCTTATTTACTTGGCTGAACCATTAAATACTGATTTAAACATCTTTGTTTTTAACTTTATGATTTGACTTTTCTCTCTTTCCTATGTTGTTCTGATTACTTTTTAAAATGTATTTTTTAACTTTTTGATTCATTCACTATTCTTATCATTGACTTGACTTTATTTCTTGATAGAAAATTCAGGGTTTTTTCTGGAAGATTGAACTTATTCTTTGGGTGCTAGAGATTGCACCCAAAGAATCCCTGTTGGGGATGCACTCTTATTACTTATAAGAATGTTGGGGATGCATTCTTATTACAAAGAATCCCTGTTGGGGATGCACTCTTATTACTGTTCATGCTAGGCATGAGCTGTACTAAGCCACACCTCCAATGTTATTATTATTAATTTTTTAAGTAGTGGCTTGAATGATCCTTCAAAAGTTCTTGCCGTAGATGTTATTTCTTCAGAAAACTGAAATTTCACTTCAAAATTTCCTAGTATGATTTCTACATTTTCAGTAGACTCTAGGATAAACTGTGATTCTTTCCCCTTATTTGACCAGAGATGGAAATAAGACGTAAGGGATAAAGTAATCAGTGACATCAAGTTTGTGCCACTGGCCACCATAAATCCATGCGGGGCTAGGCTGATGTGGAGCACTAGAATTTGGAATGTCTTTACTGGGAATCAGAAGGTGGGTAAAGGGAATTTTTGAATTAGAAGCTATAAATATCATGCTTATCATTTCTTGGTATAGTTTCCTGGAAAAGGCAGTTATACAAGCAAGAAAAGGGTAAAAATCAGCCTTTATGAACTCCCAACCATTTATTTAACTATGATTGATTTTGCCAGGCACTGAATTAAATGCTTTCCTTGCATTAATAATAATAATTATTCTTCATGCTTATTGAGAATAATAATTCTCAATAATTATTTCATCAATCCAGTCAGCCTAGAGAGGTTAAGTAACAAAAGCTTTCTGAGGTCATACAACTTGTGATAGAAAGAGTTGGGGTATCATCCTATTTGACCCCAAAGTTTGAACTGTTGTCATTACTCTGAATGTTTAGAGATGCTGATATGAATCACTTGGGCTCATCCTCAAGGGTGTTTTAATTGAATGGAAAGGCTGTGGAATTCCTGTGAGCATTTTTAAAAGAAGCAGTTTGTGTCAGCCAGTTTTTTGTTGCGCTGACAAAAATATTTGAGAAGAACAACTTAAAGGAGGAAAATTGTATTTGGGCTTAGGTTTTGGAGGATTCAGTTCCAGGTCAGCTAGCTGGCTCCAAGGAGGAAACATCATGGTGGAAGGGCAGAGCGGAGGCAATTTGCTCAGCTCATGGCAGCTGGGAAGCAGAGAGAGGGGATTCTAAAACACAGCACAATAAAAGGGATAAAGACTAGACTCTACCTTAAACCCAGGAGGCACAGTCTCCCAGGTGACCGTGAGCTGGCAGAAGACCTGGGTTGATGTAGCTGCCAAAACAGAGTGACTATCAGTCACTCTTCAGTAGCTCTGCTGGTCTCTGCCTTGGCCAAGACCACCACAAACAGCAGAAAGTGGCTTGGAATGCACGTGGGCATTTGGTCCCTGCAGCCTCTGTCCTGCAGACTCTTGCCTGCGAGGCTCCGCCTCCCAGGAAGGGCTGTGCTGAAGTCATAAGAACCACAGCCCAGCTATGACTAGGGAGCCTGGGAATACTTGCTGCTCTGTCTTGCCTTCCCTTTACCCCTGTACTTGAGAAAAGAGGTGGGCTCCTGGGTTTCTGCAGCAGACCTAGATCCCCTGTAGGGACTTAAACTGAGTCTTCAAAGACATGTCCCCGTCCTAATCATTGGAACCTGTGAGGGTTACCTTGTTTGGAAAAAATAATTTATACATGTAATTAAATTAAAGATCTCGAGATGAGGAGATTATCCTGGATTATCCAGGAAGGCCCTAAGTCCAAAGACAAAGGTCCTTATAAGAGAAAGGCAGGGCTGGGGGTATAGCTCGGTGGTAGAGTACTTACCTAGATGTGCATGGCCCCAGGCTCATTATCCAGCACAAAAACAAGAAGAAAAAGAAGGAGGAGAAGAAGATGAAGACGATGACTGGGGGTATTCGAGACAGACACAGAGAAGGTCATGTGAAAATGGGCAGAGAAGGTCATGTGAAAATGGGCAGAGATTTGAGTGATGCCCATTCAAGCCAAAGAACACCAGAAGCCATCAGAAGTTGGAAGAGGCAAGGAATGGACTCTATCTTGGGGTTTTTGATGGAACTTAGTTCCACTGACACCTCAAGTTCAGATATCTGATCCCCAGAACTACAAGAGAATAAATTTCTATTGTTTCAAGCCACCAAGTTGGTGATACTTTATTCTAGCAACCCCAAGAAAATGATATAGGCAAAGTCTAAAAAGTACCATAATAGAGGATGAAAACATGGTATGGCAGTTCTATTACTGAATGTGCCCAAATATTTATTATATCAGATATATTAATACCATTGAGTTTAACATATACATTTTACCTCTCTGTAAGATATAACATTCTGAGTTTCAACATGACAAAACTTTATTATTCTTTTGTCTTTGATAGTTTAAGATGGAAAGGCTTCAAAGCAATGCTTTCTTGACCTAATTTGGACCTCAAAAATCAAAGCTCTTAGAGTGACCAGTTTTTAGAAGCACTATTCTTAGGTGTGTGTGTGTGTGAGAGAGAGAGAGAGACACTTGCATAACACTGTGGCATCTTATTTAGCAGAGAGAAGACTCAGGCTGTGGAAAGATGGTTGAGTGACTTCACGTTCAGAAGGAATGTATGTGAATGAAGAGGAAGAAGATCCCTACAAAAAAGGAGAGAGAATGTGAAAATTCTTTTAACATTAACTAGTCTCAATATTTTCTTTAGCCTTGTGTTTTACAGTTCACTCAGAATGAGCTCCTTATATGGATAGAGTATGTAAGATACAGACTGTGGAACACCCTGTTGGCTGGAACGGTGTGCTTGTGGCAGCCATGTGTGGTTGCTGTGCATTTGCAGAAGGAAGAGGATTGGAGGAACAATGGTCAACCGAGTAATTTTCACTGCTTCCTCCTGGAACTCCCCCCAAATTTACAGATGAACAAAAGGCTCATGCAGAGCTCATGGCTGATTCAAATCTAGAGCTAGTATCACAGACTTGTAGTACTTTTTTTTTTTTTGGTACCAGGAATTAAACTCAGGGGTACTTGACCAGTGAGCCACATCCCCAGTCCTATTTTGTGTTTTATTTAGAGACAGGGTCTCGTTGAGTTGCTTAGGGCCTCACCGTTGCTGAGGCTGACTTTGAACTGGCGAGTCTCCTGTCTCAGCCTCCCAAAGTGCTGGGATTACTGGAGTGTGTCATGGTACCCTGCAGACTTGCAGTACTTGAGAACTGAATTTCTGTGACTTGAAGCTAGGGAAAAAAGAAGCCATTGAGAGAATTCACTCTTGCTCTAATGATTGTTTTGTGTCTTAGCCTGCTCAGCAATCTAGCACATTTTAGGAAAATGAATCTCACAAATGAGTTTGTTCACTTCCTGTACAGTGGCATTAAATAGTGGATATGATATTGATTCTAGAGGAAATTCAGTAACTGACTGGCACAAGTACTCTGAGGGAAACAGTTTTTCCCATCTTAACTTGGAGGTGTTACCTCCATAAGGGCACCAATTGCTATTGAATGTTGTTTGGAATTGGAAATGGGTTGAGACTCTAGTTGGAAGGTCTCCTTTTCCTATTCAGTTGTCCCTGGGTCAGATGGCTTTATAAAGTCTGTCCTTCATACTATAGCCAGGTGTTGCAAGGGAATGTTCTGATTGGTGTGACCTGAGTCCCCAGAGGCTTTATTCTTGGCAATTGCCAGAGACTAGAGTGTCCAGAGAAAAAAGAAAACATGCTGATCCAAACATCTTCAATGCTTTATATGTATGATCTATTGTGTGAGTAAGCTTTCTGTCACTGTAATAAAGACCTGAGACAAGCAACTTATAAAAAGAAAAGTTTTATTTTGGTTCACAGTTTTGGAGGTTCTAGTGTACAATTACGTGGATCCACTACTTTTGGGCCTCTGATGGGGATGCCATATGGCAATGACAGGGGACATACAGAGGAGCAATACTATTCACCTCATGGTGGAAAGCAAAACCAAGAAAGAGGAAGAGACTGGGGTCCCACAATCCCATTCAAGAGCATGCCCTTGATGTCTAAAACCTTCCCATTAAGTCACATCTCTTGAAGTTTCCATTATCTCCCAATTGTGCCAAGCTAGGGACCAAGCTTTTAACTTATGGGGCCTTGAAAGACATTTCATATCCAAACTGTATCACTTACATGAAAAAGTTTACATTGTCATAATTTAAAACTGTTTATTGAAAGAGCAGAAGCATTTGATGTAGATGAGAAAGGCCAATCCTGCCCCCAGCTGAACCTACCTGTTATCTCTGTTTCACCCATAACATCCTAGTCAGTAGTCATCTAGTCTCAGAGATGAAAGGCCACTTTTTTCTTTTCTCAATGCCAGGGTCATTTTAAAAGCCGTCTCAGGGCTAAATCTATTCATCTGTCTCTGGGATGTGAACTAGCAAATATCTCCTTAAAGTTATCTCTCAGTAAAGATTGACATTCTGCTTGAATGGGACATAAGCATATTCTTCCTTCGTATAGAGAGAGCAGAGACTCCAAGTATATGGTTCCTTTATGGCACTCTTTGTCCAGTGGGAGAGGAGAGGGTAAGGGTCAAAGCTCTTTCCCTTTAATCTGGAGACAGATGACAAAGAGGAGGGGGAGGAGGAGAGCTCCCCGTCAGCCGCTGTTGGGTCCTGTTTGCTGGGCTATCTTCCCCTGGTCAGGAAGGCTTGGGTCCAGTGAGTATAACAGTAATGGCACAGGACAGAGAGGCCAGCAGACTCCAAGAGGGTCTCTCTGGGAATGTCCTAGATCATATCAGGTGCCTTGGTTCACACACAAAAATTTTTCAGTGTGAGTCAACAAATCAGCCAGACTCTAAGTATTCAAACTGAGCATCTGTACCCAAGCTCCAATGATTGCTTGATAATAAAATCACATCATTCTCTTTATAACTTAGTGCTTCTGAACTTCAATTAGTTTAAGGGACAGGCTGGTGGCAAAGAGAGAAGCCTGGTCACGTGATAGCTATGGCTTGGAGGGTGTGGACCCTGCAAAGGGTTTCCCAGAGATGGCTACCAATAATATGTAAAGATAAATTTAATCAAGAAAGGAAAAGGGCTTTACTGCCAAATTAAAGATGCGTGAATTGGGAGAGGATGGTGTGGTGATATGTCATTTCATGGATTTTGACTATTTATATGTTCTTGAATTAAAAAAGGCCAACATTTACCATGTGTTTGGCACCATGCTAAGTGTTTTACATGCATTATCTCATTTAATCTTCATATAAACCCCATCAGTTAGTATTATACTCACTTTATAAATAAAAAAGGAAATCAGACGTTCAGCCTATACTTAGGCATTCTTCATGTGTTCATTCCACCTCAAACCCCAAGCCCCCCAAGCCAGTGTTACAGTGTTTGTGCTTCGCTTGTGAAAGCCAGAGACCTGGATGCTGTCCCCCTGGGCCACAGTGGTGAAGGAACTGCATAGCATCGAAGCTTGCTGCTGCGTGGCACAGGCAGCTGCTCCCCAGCCACAGAATCTGAAGGTCTTAGGTTATATTTAGCACTGAGTGCTCTGGATCAGATATAGCTGTCAAACCCACCATCCTCTCATGAGCTACAGGAGCCCACAGCAAGTCTGTAAGGCACCTTTTCATTAGGAAGCTGTGGTCAGTTGTTACTATGAATATGGTGTATTCTCATCTCACTGCCACAAGTCACAATTTATTTCTGTCATATAGACTCTTAATTAAATGAAACAACAATTTCATTTTTAGTTGAAATAAAGTTTTATATATTTCTGGTGTACATGATGTTTCCAAATATGTACATATTGATCTAATTAACATATGTATTATATCATATACTTGTCTTTTGTTTGTGTAGTGGGACTGTTAAAACTTATTCTCAGCAATTTTTAAGTACATGACACACCTCTATTAACTATAGTCACCATTTTGTGCTATGGACCCATTGTAGAAGGCACAATTTAAGAACGGATTTCCTTTTCATTCTTTCACAATAAAATGTGCACTCCCCACATGAATGGCAAATAAGATTGGAGAAAATCTGAAGAAAAATGATCTTCTGGATAGTCTACTGACAAAGGAAGCTGTCACCACCAGGTTCAATCTCTTTTCACTCGGCAAATTCAATATTTCTTAATTAAGGTAGTTCAGACCAATAGGTGCTCAAAACCTCTGCAGGAAAACACCACTTTTTTATGCTCTGGTGAGTAGTAGGAAGGGGTGCAGGACCTCACATGGAGAGCAGGCTGAGAACAGAAGGAGAAAGTGAGGAAGATGAACTAGCTTTGTAATGAGCTCAGCCCAAAGTGGCATCCACCAGTTCGTGTTCCACATTTGTGGATAACTGGACACTTGACCCCACTACACATAAGGAAGCTTATTGTAGAGTTTTGGTAGAGAAGTCAGTTCCCAGTTATAACATCATACCTAGAAGAGGAAGCATAAATTGGGGTCGGTGCTTAATTTCCCTGAGTGAGGGATTCTTAGGACCACATTCCAAGGGTTTTTAAAGACACCCACAGCCAGCTGTCCATTTGCATTTACTATCCCATTAGTTTAAACTCATCATTGCATGGGTCAGGGCAGGTGGTCTGTGGAGCAGATGGCAAAGGCTTGTGAGATTATGCTTCTGAGTGCATGGCAGCTGGAGTTGGGGAGGTTGGAGTGCGTGGGAGTAACAGGTGGAAAAACCTCACCCCCAGGCCTCCCCTGAACCACCTGTCTCCATCCTTTGGCTTAGCAGCTCAAACTGGTTTGGTTCTGGGTGCTGCATTTCCAGGTAATGGGAATTTCCCTAGAGTGTCTTAGGCCACTGGGATAGCTGAATGTGAGGGCTGTGATGGTCATTTTGCACCCTGCTCCCTCTACCCTTCAACCTAATCCCTTACACGCCAGTGTCTTAAGGAATATAAGAGAAAACTTGCCATGCCATGTATGAAAGGTGGCTTTTCTCCTGCCCTGGAATGTAAGCCAACCACAGAAGAACAAAGAATCAAATCTAAGTTGGGCAACCAAACACAAAAAGCTGACAAGGACATGCTAACTAGGAAAGTTGTTGAAAACATTTTTACTACATCTATAGGGATGTTGAAAATGGCCTTAGGTTTTAAAAAAATAATAGTTTGTTTTTTAATATACTGAATGTCTTTTCTTGCTATAAAAGTAATATTTGGATAATAGTTTAGTGCTGCATCATGTAGTACTAATTTGTTATAGCACTAGTTATCTCTGGAACATTTTTCTAAAATAGATGTGTGTACATACAAAATAATCTATCACAGAAAACAGCATAGAACATAATTTTTAATATAAAATATTCTGTTTGCTGAGTATTACTGAAACTTGAAAATAATATTACAGCTGGGCTTAGTGGCACATGCCTGTAATCCCAGTAGTTTGGGAGGCTGAGGTAGGAGGATTGCAAGTTCAAAGCAGCCTCAGCAACTTAGCAAGGCCCTAAGCAACTTTGAGGGACTTTGTCTCAAAATTAAAAAATAATAAAAATGAGCTGGGGATGTGGCTCAGTGGTTAATGTCAGGTTTGGC
>PVHX01022787.1:15276-27120 GCA_004024805.1 Geosciurus inauris
AAATAAGGAAGCTGGTCAGCAGAGCTGCAAGCCAGATGTGACGTCACTAGTGGACACGCCTCCTGTCAATCAGCGAGTTTTCCTGACCCATCAGGAAGGACTATGGCCTTCTCTTCCTGTACCCAACCCCTCCCCTTCCTGACCGGGTTTTCTTGAAATTCTCTAAGCACGGAATCTCCGACGCCATTTCTCCCTACCCGCTCTAATGGACGGGGAAATGGTCCGAGGGCTCGCCTTCCAATAAAGCCTTGCCGAGTGGCTTAATTCATCTTCTCCTGGTCGTGTGAATTTTACAGTTAAGTGCCCCAGGGTTCAATCCCAAAAGGAAAAAAAAAAAAAAAAAAGGAAGAAGAAAAGCAAAGAAAACAGCATTACAAGGATCAAAAGAACTCCAAAACAAAAAAACTTTGTATTAGCCTCAGATACAATAAGAAGAAATTATGTGTCCCAATTCTAATTGATGGAATGTTTTGTTAAGATATGTTTTGCTGAATAAGTCCTTTGGAAATTTAAGTGCAGATTCCTCTACTGCATATCCCAGTGAGGTGAACAGGGAACAGTGGAATGACTTAACTACAGAGCTGAGAGCTCCCTTACAGACTAGGATAGTGGGGCAAAGGTCCTATTTAAATTTAAAACTATGTATGCTTTATTTCTTGTCATTATGATTGCAGATTTTTTTTTCTTTATGCTTGTTGACATATAAGAAGCAGCAGAAAGCTTTCTATGACATTCTATTTTTAAACCTCTACAGTTTTTATTTTACTTCTTTGGAAAGTAATATTTTAACTTGAAAGCTTATGATAACTGAGAATATTGAAAAGTGTGTCTTTTGTGGAAAACTGCCATTCTTTAAACCATGAATTGTTTGCATGGAAAACTGAGTTTGCTGACTTAAGCTATTTGTGAACTTCCCAGACCTATGTTAATTAACCCACCACTCTTATAAATGAATTCACCAGCTTTGCGTTAATTGACTTTCCACTATATATACTGTGTATGTTCTATTGTTAGTTAAAAAGCAACACTTCCATCTAGTTTTTTTCCCCTCTAGAGCTGTTTGATACAATGGGTGGCTCTTGCGGAGTTGGACCTGAACCTAGTATAGAGCTTTACTATTTCATAGTATTCTCAGTGAAGGAGAGGTAACTCTTCAAATTTTACCTTCTCTATATACATTGGTTTTTACATTTTTTTTTAAAAATGTTTTTATTAGTGTCTTATAGTTAAACATAATAGTGGATTCATTTTGACATATTCATAAATACATATTGTGTGGTTTGCTTCTTCATTAAATGCACAACACTGCAATTATTTTCACTGTAATTATTTTCTAGTATACAATTTATCGTTGTATTCCTAATCAATTATATTTGGTGATGCATGCTGTTATTCTACTGTGGTCTTGCTTTCTGCCTATTATTTTTTGTTCTGGTGAATCACCCTGACTCATGAGAGTTGTCAAAGCTGTGTGAGTGATGATGCTGGAACACCAAGGCCAAGTGAGAACATCATGGTGGTGCTTAAGTGCAAGTTTCAAGGTGTTGGGAGTTTATTCAAGGACATTGTTGAAGAAGCAAGGGTAAAGTTCAGTCAGCAGTCAGGGATTTATGGATGTCCTTTGACATTAGCATAAAATGATTGTAACCCGGGACTGACTGGTCAGCAATTGAATGAATGAAGGTCTGAAGAAACTGATCAGAGAGGTCTGTTTCAACTTTAAGGGATGTGAAGAGAACAGAGCTGTTATTGCAAGTGTACAGATCCAGGAACACATCTTCTGGGTGAAGTTTCAACAACCTTGTATCTCTGATGCAGTCAGTGCTCTAATTTCCAGGAGTGGATCCCTCTTCCTGGAATACCTTCACCAAATGAAGGGGTACTTGTATTATTACACATTGTCGAAATACTGTATAGAGAGGAAAATGAAAAATAGAAGCCTCTATCCTCTCTTTTCAAGTTCCATTCTCTAAGGGTAACCACTGTTAGAATTTCAGAAATTTGTAATACATACATTTGATATAGATGAGTATAAGCAATGGCAAAATTTAGGACATATATTCAGGTGGCAGGAAATATAATTAATATTTTTTCTATAATACGAAAACTGAGTCTACCTTTATACTGCCACTGGGAGGTGAAGCATAGAAATTTCAGGGTTTACTCCTGCTCTTTCCTAGGAGTTGTAGCTAAGCTTTGAGGGCTTGGGGGCCAGAATGTGATAAACAGCTAAGATGTGAGGGGGATGAAGATTTTGGTCCCTTGGTGCTCCCTTCCCTGAGGTGGGGCTCGGGTCTTCTCTGTCCTGCAACTCCCAATCATCTCAGGTTTCCAACATATCCTCCCCAGCACATGGTAGGGGGAGGGTGGTGGTAGGGCAGGGGGCCCTTTCTTAAGCATCCCACAACATGCCCACTCACTCGCCTAGCCTGTGGAATCCTCCTTTAGTCTGAGAGTGAGAAAAACTGGATCTGACTAAGCACATATTCTTTGAGAATTTTAGCTTGTGGCGTAAGTGATATGCACCTCAAAAGCTGGCTTCATATAACTCGGAAGTGTTAACTTTTGAACCCTGTAAAGCTATTGTGCCAAGAGTATCAAAAGTCTATTTAAAAAATGCACAGTCAGGAATTGACATCTCTGTTCTCTGTGTAGTACTTCTCCGAGGCAGTAGAAGATTCTGACTGCTGCCCAAATGACAGAAAGGTCACAGAACACCAGGAAATATTGAAGTAAAGATCACATCACTATTAAAATAGTTCATTATTGCAAATGTTTATCCTTTGCAAAAACACTCAAGGAATCAATATTAATCCTTCTGCATCTTGGCTGTTTTTTTAAAATTTGTTTAATTGTATATTTTGGAGATATTTCCATATTACTACACATAGATTAGACTAATCCTTCTTCTGAACATTTGCTTACAATTATTTTGTGGGACGTCATAATTTTTCAAATGGTATTTATTTGTTTCCTTTTTTAAAAAAATTATTACAAAGAATGTTTCATTGGGGTATGGCCACCCAGACCCCTTCCCTAAGGGGATTTGAATGCTGCTGAAACTGGAGTTCTGAGATGAGACTGAATTCCCTGCTTCCCCAATTTCATTCTAGGTTCTTGCCTCACAAATTTGAAGAATAAAATCCACAGACAATAACAGAAGGGAAGGGTAAACAGAGCAGGATTCATTTAATCAAGAAGAGATAGAACTCCCACAGTGTGGAAGGGGGCCTGATAGCAGAAAAACCCATTTTGGTGTGCTAGTTTAGAGGCTTATATGGTTCTGGGTAGAGTATGGAGCAAAATCTATGTAAAACAGGCATTGAAAAAATATTAAGGTTTATTTGTTGTGCCTTTTAGCCTGAGCTTTCCTATAACTCCTCCCATCCCAGTTTACTCCCACCTTAGGTTTCCCCACCTCTGGGACAAAGAAGGGGACAAAGGAAATGAGCCTCATGGTCTTTTACATTTGAAATGGACCTTGTTGGTGCTCACTAAGGATTAACCTCCTGGTGTTCTTTCTGCATTTGAACAAGACCGCAATTGGGGCCCATCACTTCGGATTTTTGACCATTGACTATTCTTATTCACTGATAGCAGTATTACACCCTCTGGGCTCCCTGGAAGAGGTTGCCCACCTCATATGAACAATTTTCTATGGAGAGGGAATTTGGGCTTAGCAGTTTTGCATGTGGCTATGTTTTTGAGTTAGAGGTCTGTCTACCCAGGGTGCATTTGGATACTTGTTAGCTGATGCAGGACCTCAGTTCATGGAAAAGGCTTATGTACATGGCAGCCACCACCTTAAAGCTTCCCATTGGACATCAAGCTTTGCTGACCATCAGTAAAATACACCGATCACCTTATGTCTGTTCTATTCAGGATCTTTGAAT
This sequence comes from Geosciurus inauris, assembly GCA_004024805.1. NCBI lineage: Eukaryota > Metazoa > Chordata > Mammalia > Rodentia > Sciuridae > Geosciurus > Geosciurus inauris. The sequence goes on from PVHX01022787.1 coordinate 19,170, forward strand.
TATTCTATGGGATCTCTGCAGGGGGCAAACAAATGGCCAAATTCAACCTCAGTACCTAGATATGCTCTTATTACCAAACACAAACCTTCCCAAATTTCAACTAATAAATTCAAATTCAGTAGTAGGAATATATAATTGAAATGAGCTTAATTAGATAAAAATATTTTAAAATTCCTTCAATAAAAATACCTCTAGGTGACAGTACTGACATTTTGGGAGTTTTTGGCACTGACTCTGTAGCAACTAGGGAGAATATCACCTTATGTTGGAAATTTTTCTGGTTTCTCTTTATTATTATTATGAATGCATGTTAGTTGTATAAATAAATAAAAATCACTGGGATATTCCATATATACATACATTATGCATTGATCATGTCTGTACATCCTTCTTCTATCCCTCTCTCCCCAGTCCCTAATAATCTCTCTTCTATTTTCAGGTAGACTTTCAATTTTTTTGGTTTCCATATATGAGAGAGAACATGGGATACATTTTTCTGTGTCTGTCTTATTTTACTCAACATGATTTGCTCAGTTCTATCCATTTTGTTGCCGATGACAGGATTTTGTTCTTTTTTATGGCTAAATGATACTTTGTTGTGTATATATACCATATTTTCTTATCCACCCATCTGTTAATGGGCACCCAGGCTAATTGCAGATATTAGCTATTGTGAATAGTGCCACAATAAACATGGGTGTGTGCAGGTATCTCTTTTGTACACTGACTTCACTTCCTTCAGAGGTAGACCCAGGAGTGGGATAGCTGGATCATAGTCATTCTATATATAGGTTTTTGAGGAACCTCCATACTGTTTTCCATATGGCTGTAGTAATTTACATTCTCACCAACAGTTTATAAGGGTTCCTTTTTCTCCATGAATTTGCCAGTATTTGTTGTTGTTGTTGTTGTTTTGATAATAGTGATTCTAACTGGCTTGAAATGGTTTCTCACTGCAGTTTCATTTTGTATTTTGGAAAAAAAATTGAATTTAAAAATATTAAAAATTGTAAATATTCATGCATATGTGTAATAAGCATTTATTTGATATAAATATCTATTGGATATGTAGTTTGTGAGAGACCCTATATTAGCCCTATATCATTTATATCCATACTCCAATTAGCATTCCCACAAAATACTACTACTCCCTATCATTTTAGCATTTCATTTTCCCATTTCCCCTCTTCCAAGCTGTTGTTAACATTAGTATGACACTGTTAGGTCAGGAGGGGACAAAATATGTAGTGTATATCCCATTCTTCCCTCCATACCTATCCGATATTAACAGCTGAGAATCAACTATCTAAAAACAGAGGTGATACATTCTGCCCCCAAAGACAGGAAGGGAAATGATGACATCAGGGAGGGAGAGGACTTTTACTAAGACAAGAGAAACTGATATGTGATAAAGGCTTAGCACTGAACCAAGATATACACATAATGAATGCTGCTGTTAGGATCCCTGGTCTTATCTCTGGGTTGATGTAACTCTTCCCAGTGGGAAGAGCTCACCCCTTCTGTCCTGCTGGCTACTCTCTTAATGAGCAAAAAATCCCAGAGGATCTTTTTCAGAAGCGAAGCTGTGGTAGAGTGACTCAAGACTAAATTTAATGCAGCTGTTTATCAAACAAATGAGACCAAAGAGAAGAAGGATGGTTTTATATAAAAGAAGATGAGAGTGGGGATATGGCAGATCTCCTTGCCTTCTTCTTGACCTTTCTGACTAAAGCAAAACAGTTACTATAATTACCTAAAGTGGCTGAACTTTAATTCACTTAGGGACCCCAATGTGTAATAGACTAAAAGTAATGCAGACAAAGAGTTCAACCTCAATTTTGGACCCCCATCTAAACTTGCTGACAAAGAGGCTCTGTCTCCAGGTTTGCACATAGAAAGCTTCCCTTGGGATAATCATTAAACTCACTTTCCCTTTCCACCAATTGCTGGAAGAAGATATTCTTATCTCCTTTGACATGCTGGTTCTCCCAATTTTCACCGAGAGTCCCCCCAGCATGACCTGAGTTGCAGGGGACTGGCAGAAATCACCAGACCCTCTACTGTTTGCAACTTACCTGCATTAGTTTGCTGCAGCTGCCATTACAAAATGCCACAGATAGTCTGGCAGAAACAATGGACATTTATTTTCTCATCATCTGGAGGTTGAAAGTTCAAGATCAAGGTGCTGGCCTTTGTTTCTGGTGAGGACTCTCTTCCGAGTTCACAGATGACAGCCATGTCCTCCTATGGTTCTTTCATGTGTGCACTCTTGCTGGGAGAAAAGCCTCTGCCTCTACTGATAAGGACACAGGTCTTATCAGATTAGGGCCTCACCTGGTGACTAACCTCATTTAACCTTAATTACCTCCTTTAGGCCCTGTCTCCAAATGTGGTCATTTTGGGGTGTTAAAGGAAAAACTGCAATGATGCTTATTAAAAGCATGATTGGGCAAACTTTATGCAGGACCATAGAGCTAGATATAAGAACTGCTGTAGTGGGATCTTGCAGTGGAAAAGAGAGATTGGGCTCAACTCTAGATACTGCATGGGCAAATGAGAATTTATAGACAAGAAGCAGGATGGGGATCAGTGAATGGAAAATTACGAAGAGGAAACAAGAGTAAGAGGAAGCCTACCAACCTAAATGGGTTCTTGCTGAAGATAAGCCAGAATGATCAGACATCACCTGGAGATTGGTAAAGAATGAGGAACCTGATTAGCAATTGCTATGGTTTGGATAAGGATCCCCCAAAGGCGCATGTGTTAAAGCATTGGTCCCTAGGTTGTGGCACTATTGGAAAGTGTAGAACCTTTAAGAAGTGGGGCCTAGTTGGAAGTCTTCTGGTTGTAGGGGGGCATCCCCTTGAATGAATAACAGGACACTGGTCCCCACGTTTCTCTTTTTGCTTCCATCTTGCCACAGACCCAAAAGCAATGGGACCAAGTGACCATGAATTGAAACCCCTGAAACCTGAAACCAAAAGTCAAAAATCAAAATAAATCTTTCATCTCAGGTATTTTGTTATAGTGGTGCAAGCCTGACAAACAAACACAGAGGGTGATTAGATATCTTGCTAAGCTGACTTAGCAGAAGGGCTCTTGGCTAAAACCAGATTCTATAGGGAAGTCACAGAGGGCCTAGGAGAAGATTCAGAAGCCTGTCTAAATTTTGGTCAGGCAGAGAATCTTTATCAAGGGTTAGAGCTTCAACAACGAATGTGGGGGCCTAAAACTTCAATATGACACTTGGTGGACACAATGTAGTTTATAACATTATGAAGGCTTTTGCAGCAATGCTTTCTTTCACCAGGAATTTTGATCTGCAATTGCTGCACAATAACCACCCCACAACAGAGTGGCTTAGATCAATTCTTTATTAGCTCTCATATGCCTGTGAGCCACCTGGGGTTCTGCACGTACGGGCTGGTCTGTTTCTCACTCTGCTTCAGGCTAGGGCACCTGGGACAGCTCTACTCCAGATGTCTCTCATCCTCCTCCTGGGATAGCAGACTAGCCCAGGCATGTTCTCATAGTGGAGGCAGAGTCACCACTGCACAAGGTACAAGCCCCAGCATGTGACCGCCTCTTAACGTTCCAGTGGCCCAAGTAATCCACATGTCCCCACATCAAGGGGTGGGGAAATATACTACACCTTTCCAGCACTTCAAAGTAGAGGGTGTGCTTACAAGGAAGACAGGGAGGGATGAAGAATTGAGTCTGATAATGGAATTTACCTGTCTTCTTGGCCACAATTATACATTCTTCTCCTATGCAAAATATGCTCAACTTTATCCCAACTTTCTGCTCTCTCATCCCAGGGATGATCTCATATAGGGTCTTATAGCTCTATTTATTTGTTTGTTTGCTTATTTATTTATTTATTTTTCTGGGGATTGAACTCGGGGCCTTGTACATGTAGTCAAGTACTCTACCACTGAGCTACATCCCCAGCCCACTGGCCTCATCCTTTTGTTATCTGTGCTGGTAAAATAGCAAGTAACAGTATCTATATTTGTCTGATGTCCAAATAGGAGGTACTATGGAATGAAACTGACCGAATTATATTCTTATATTGTGTGCATGTCCAAATATCTAATAACGAATCTATTATTATGTATAATCATAAAGTACTAACAAAAATGTTAAAAACAAGAAGCAAAACAAGCCAAGAATTTGCTGGTTTAAAAATGTTTAAAATTATGTTTAATTTTTAAACTTTATTTTTAACCAGGAGGTGAAACAATCTTGACTTTTCATCAGTGTTAGGATAAGGTCTTGGACCAGTTTGGGTATGAGCCCAGGCAGGGTAACTCTCTGCCCTTAACTTTCCTTCTATGTCAGGACTATAAGAAGATGAGTTAACAGAGAAATCTAGAGGGAAGTTGGCAGGGTGGCATGCTAACATTCTACAGCACAAGTTAAGCTTGCCATTGTTCTGATAATCATTCATGTTTTTGAGAACACACTGTGCACTGAAGTGCTTCTATCCACCTCACATATTGCAGCTTAGTGACTCTATGAGAAGACAATACTCTTGCCCCAATTTTCAGGCAGGAAGTTGAAGACAGAGAGTTTAGGGACATTATCCAAGGTTATAGAGCTCATAGTGACAAGATTGGGATTTGAACCTTGACAGAATGATTCCTGATCCATACACTTAACCATTATGCTATTCTGACCTGATGATTCAGGGAGATTGCCTGCATCTGAAATAGATTTCCTATGTGAATCAGAGGACAATTTTAGAAAATATCTACTCCAATTGTTAAAAAATAAATAAGAGGACATTTTCTCTGAAAAATAAGAGTAGGCTATTCTGGAAAAAATATGTGAAAAACCTAAGAAAAGATTCAATAAAGCTAAATATAACAGCTAAAAGATACCAGATTGGAGGCAGCAAATAAAATACTTGAAGCCATGAAGAGGGAATTCATGTAGTAAATGACAAATTTGAGAAATGGTTCCAAAACATAGCTTCGAAGAATAAAAGATTAAAAGTGATATGCTAATAGTTGGATGACATGTCTTAGATATCCAATTTATTTGAATAATATTTCTGAAGGAAATAATAAATGGAAAAACCACAACAGCATAGTTAAAAAAATGAAGGAGGAAAAAGTCTTTCTAAAGCAAGATTTCAATTTAAAAATGAACATGTCCATTGGTTAGAGGCAAAACTTGTGAGAAGAGATTATATCTATTACCTATTGCAATGTAACATATACTCCCAAATTTAGCAGCATAAAACAACAAACTGTCATTAACTCACCTAATTTTTGAGGGTCAGGAATCTGGAAGTGATTTAGTTGGTTGATTCTAGAATCAGTCAAGCTGTAAGTTTGGGGCTAGTCACCCTCAGGTAAAATACAAAATTTGATCATGGATGTATTGAATGTGTATATTGGCAAAAGTTTCAGAAAGAACACACACACAAGATGATTAAACATAAACAGATAAAAACTTATGCAATGATTAAAACATCTTTGAGAGAAATAATACACAGTAGTCATCCTTATCTATAGTTTTGCTTTCTGCTAGTTTCAGTTACCTGTGGTAACCTGTAATCTGGAAATATTAAATGGAAATTCCAGAAATAAACAATTCATAGGTTTTAAATTGTGTAATATTCTGAACAGTGTGATAAAATCTTGTACCAGCTTGCTCTCTCCCACATGGAACCTGAGTCATACCTTTGTCCAGTGTATCCATGCCATATGTACTACCTACCTGTTAGTCACTTAGCAGCCATTTTGGTTATCAGAATGACTGACTATCAGAGTATCACAGTGCTTGTGGTTCAGGTAACCTTTATTTTACTTAAAAATGACCTCCAAAACTGTGAAAGTAGTGATGCTTGCAATTTTATTGTAGCATATTGTTATGATTATTCTACTTTATTCTTAATTATTATTGCTAATTTGTTTACTGTGTCTAATTTATCATAGGTAGGTTTATATAAGAAAAAACAGTATTAGTATGCTTGGATGTTCTCCATGATATCAGACAACCACTGGGGTTGTCTTGAAACATACCCCAGTTATAAGGGGACTACTATAAATGGCTAAAACATAGAAAAAATAATGGAAAAATAAGTAATAAAAACACATGCTAACAGTGTAAGGAAAAAGAAAGATATATTGATACTATAATAATAGCTGATTTATATTGCTCTAACTGCTCTTTATGTATTAATTCATTTATTAGTCAGGATTTTTGGACTATAAGTGACAGAAACATAATTCAGATTAATAAAGCAAAGTAAATTATTACTTTACTTAACAGAGAAGTTAAAAGTATGGATCTATTTAGATGTGGCTGGGTTCAGGGGCTTCAATGTCTTTAGGACCCAGGGCTCCCCCCCCCACCCCCATCTCCTTCATTCTCTCTCTCTGTCTTTCTCTGTCTCTCTCTCTGTTTTCCTGAGTTAATTTTATTTTTCGGCAGACTTTACCTTTATGGTTCCAAATATAGCCATTGCCTAAGCTCTAGCTCACATCTCTGGAATTAGTGAGCTTAGAAAAAGCATGGCTCCTCTTTCCCCTTAACTCCATCCAAAGTCTTGGGGATAAATCTTATTATTCTGGATTGAGTTATAGGCTCCTATCAGGAGGAGGGGAAATGCACTTCTCCTGAGCAAGAGAAGGTACCCCAAAATAGAGAAAGGAAAATAAAGGAGGTCAGTGTTCACTGCAAATAACAATACCAATTTTTGTTGATTTTCTACAAGCTCTAGGTACTCTGCTACTTATATGTATTATCTCCTTTAAACCTTGCAATAGCCAGGCATGGTGGTGCATACCTGTATTCCCAGTGACTTGGGAGGTTAAGTTAGGAGGACTGCAAGTTTGAGACCACCTCAGCAACTTAGTGAGACCCTATCTCAAGATAAATAATTTAAAAAAGAGCCCGGGATGTAGCTCAGTGTTAAAGCACCTCTGGGTTCAAATCCCAATACCAAAAAACAAAACAACTTGTAACATACTATTGATCCTCATTGTGCCATGGGAGGAAATAAAGGCTCTGAGATTAAACAACTTTTCTAAGGTCTCACAACCAGTGAATTACAGATACTCAATTCCAGGTCATGTCTGTGTGACTCCAGAGTCTGTCTGTGATCAGGGGAATCACTTTAAACTCATTATCTAAGCACCAGACAACATTTCTGTGAATCTCTTGCTGCTTCTTGGTTGAGTGCCTGTGCTCTGTGTCTCTTTATCATTTAATTATAGGTTTCTATTGCTGGTCCTTTTACAATTATAAGCCTTTCTTTTCTTTTCTTTTTCTTTTTTTTGGTACTGGGGATTAAACTCAGGGAGACTGGCCACTGAGCCACATCCCCAGCCCTATTTTGTGTTTTATTTAGAGACAGGGTCTCACTGAGTTGCTTAGCGTCTCGCTATTGCTGAGGCTGGCTTTGAACTGGCGATTCTCCTGTCTCAGTCTCCCAAAGTGCTGGGATTACAGGCTTGCGCTTCCACACCCAGCAAGTCTTGGTTCGTTCGTTCGTTCGATCGTTCGTTCGTTCGTTCGTTCCTTCCTTCCTTCCTTCCTTCCTTCCTCCCTCCCTCCTTCCCTTCCTCCCTTCCTCCCTCCCTGTGCTGGGGATCTGAACCCAGGGCCTTGTGCATGCAAGGCAAGCACTCTATCAGCTGAGCTATATCCTTAGCACAATTGCAAGCTTTTCACCCTAGGTTGAACTGGATAGTCAAATGGGGTTTTTCTTTAATGTACATAGCAATATTTCTATAAATTCAAAGTCTTTGTTATGATTTTCTTCTTGCTTTACTTTTTTGACTTTCTAATCAATCGTTTCTTTTTCTAATAAATCATCTTTTGTTAAGATGAGCACACTTTTGCCTCTTAATCTTTGCTTAGGCTAATGTGTTTCTTTCTTAATAATTTAAATTGTGAAATATACCGTAAGTAGAAAAGAGCACATAACATATGTTTA